>CM056053.1:457897514-458173765 GCA_029574335.1 Rana kukunoris
CAGTATGGTCTAAAGGCAAAGTCTTAAGTCTTGCAGCCCTCCACAGAACAAAGGGTGTTCATATGGCTAAAATGAAAAAGAAAAGAAAGGAGGGCGCACCGACCTTGTGCATTACCACTTAAAAGTTTTAATAAACACGAAATAAAAAGCAATGGTCCTACTTACAAACATTCAGAAGTAAGCGCTTTTAAAAACAGCTAAAACTGGACCTCACGGCACCTGCCAGTCAGACCCTTGACATCAATGTGGCTGACGCGTTTCTGGGGCGTACTCCCTTTCTCAAAGCCTAGGTGGTCTGTGATAGCTCTCTCTTCCTGCAGATCATCCTTTATAGGTGCAGGTGTGCATACAGGCGCAGCTATTGGTCACTAACTAGCGAGTCCCGACTTTTCTTGCGGGGCTCCGCCCACCCCACTTATCATCCAGAGGGGCTCCATCTGTGTAGAGGGGCAAGCTATACCAGGGTGATCCAAGTGCCCATCTTATGTAGTGGGGTATACAGCAATACACTACAATACCACAACACAGGCAGTATAGTGGCAGTGCAGCAGTGCAATGGGATCACCAAAATCCCAGTCACCATATGTCTACTGGCAGCATTACTATAGCCTAGCCAATGCGCCAGGACCTAAGTCAGAGCCATTTGGGCCACAACCAGTAATGGGGGTACAAATGTAAAGGTACCCACCTGGTGACGTCCTGTGCCCAAGGAGACGCCCACATCCACCGCGTGCTACCGCCGCTCCACTGTTTTCCACCGGTCTGTGTCGGCGCCCAGGTTAGCTGGAACGCACGCCATCCACAACCAGGAAGTGCGGGGCCCTTCTGCGCACCACCCCGCACTTCCGGTTTCGCCGTACTCGCGCATGCGACATGCGTGCGCATATCTCGTGGATTGCGTTCCACAATCACAGGAAGTGCGGGTGTTTGCGTTCCACCCGTTCCACACTGTGTAGGGGGGTTAGATTTTCCCCCTGCACTGTCACTTAGAGCTCCAGACGCTCGTTTAGTAGCTGGCACCAAACCGGAAGTGGCGGGTGGAACGCAAACACCCGCACTTCCTGTGATTGTGGAACGCAATCCACGAGATATGCACGCGCATTTCGCATTCGCGAGTACGACGAAACCGGAAGTGCGGGGTGGAGCGCAGAAGGGCCCCGCACTTCCTGGTTGTGGATGGCGTGCATTTCAGCTAGCCTGGGCGCCGACACAGACCGGTGGAAAACGGTGGAGCGGCGGTAGCACGCGGTGGATGTGGGCGTCTCCTTGGGCACAGGATGTCACCAGGTGGGTACCTTTACATTTGTACCGCCATTCCCGGTTGTGGCCCAAATGGCTCTGACTTTGGTCCTGGCGCATTGGCTAGGCTATAGTAATGCTACCAGTAGACATATGGTGACTGGGATTTTGGTGATCCTATTGCACTGCTGCACTGCCACTATACTGCCTGTGTTGTGGTATTGTAGTGTATTGCTGTATACCCCACTACATAAGATGGGCACTTGGATCACCCTGGTATAGCTTGCCCCTCTACACAGATGGAGCCCCTCTGGGTGATTAGTGGGGTGGGCGGAGCCCCGCAAGAAAAGGTGGGACTCGCTAGTTAGTGACCAATAGCTGCGCCAGTATGCACACCTGCACCTATAAAGGATGATCTGCAGGAAGAGAGAGCTATCACAGACCACCTAGGCTTTCAGAAATGGGGGTACGCCCCAGAAACGTGTCAGCCACATTGATGTCAAGGGTCTGACTGGCAGGTGCCGTGAGGTCCAGTTTTAGCTGTTTTCAAAAGCGCTTACTTCTGAATGTTTGTAAGTAGGACCATTGCTTTTTATTTCGTGTTTATTAAAACTTTTAAGTGGTAATGCACAAGGTCGGTGCGCTCTCCTTTCTTTTCTTTTTCATACTTGTTGTTACTGCACTTGTGCCGTATAGTTTGCACCTAAACGTACTTGGTGTTACTGCACTTGGGCCGTATAGTTTGCACCTAAACGTACTTGGTGTTACTGCACTTGGGCCGTATAGTTTGCACCTAAACGTACTTCTAGTTTACTGCACTTGTGCTGTATAGTTTGCACCTAAACATACTTGGTGTTACTTCACTTATAAAGGGATATTGCGTGAGTGAGAACGTTGTTCACAGTCTGTAGAAAAAGTCGGAAGAAACGATCGTGCAGTACGACAATACGCAACTCGATTTTGGATCAGTGGGTGAGTTTGTGGGTTAGATATGGGGAGAAAGCTTAGTAGTAAAAGGCTTGACTGACATTAGCTTTTTTTGCTTAATTTTGACTTGTATAAATAATAGAGGCATTCAGGGAACAGGAGTTCTTCACAGAATTTGTTCAAAGGGGGCCCTGGATGGCAACCCCCCTTTTTTCTAGAATTTTTCTTTCCCAATAAAATAATTTATTCAGGCAAGATCTGGCATTTTTATGCCCTCCCCCCCACCCCTAAAATCATCGACATATTGTTGCCACACATTGGGGGGCCAAGCCTGTATGGACAGGCTCGGGGGTCACCACTGGAACATCAATGGCCTCATCAGGCACAGGTGTCATGTAGTTTGTTGAGGGTCTCTTTAGGAAATTGTGCAATATGCAGCAGCAAAGTATGACATGGTTCAGATTCTACTTAACAAACCTACAGTCCTTGTCTTGTTTGCACCGCCTGTATACTGCTGTTCAAAGTATATAGGGCCAAATGGTCGTCTTGTAATGACCTGGTGGGAGTGGTGGCGGGGAAACCCATGCTATTTTTTTCAATGATTTTTATCCATATTGCAGGGACCAAACATTACATTAAAGCTGCAAGCAGTATTACATTTATTTTTTCTGAGAGTAATCTCATTTTGTGCAGGGACAGTTGTAAACACGTGCCACCTCACAGGCATACTATAGACACCCAGCAGGTACGATATTTAAAGGAATTTCGATTTTTTTTCTCACTTTAAGCATCATTAAAATCGCTGCTCTAGAAAAAACTACAGTTTTAAAAAAAAAGATTCCATTGATACATGTTCCCAGGTTCTCAAAGACGTTTTCCAACAATAACTTGAATATTGGGCTTTAAAATTAGCACTTTTGAATTAGAACGTTTGAGTCCCATAGACTTCAATGGGGTTCTAAATGTTTGCGTGAACGTTCGGTCCGTTCGACGGTTCTGGTGCAAATCGAACGTGGGGGTGTTCGGTTCATCCCTACCCTAGATCCATATTTATCACATTTTAGTAGCCTTGGCCCACCACTTTTTTTTAAATCCAGCCAAACTGTAGTCTCTTCTGTGCTGTTTACACCTGTACAGTACAACCCAACACACTTCTTCTGATAGAATGAGTAGACTCTTGGGAGACATCTGCTTAGAAGTTTATGAGATTTTACTGGGCATCCAGACTGGCAGGATGTAAACATTGCCAGTGGCTGCTAGAACCCAGTAAGTAGGTAGATGGGTATTAGTTAAGGTTGAATGAGAGGCAAAAAGAAAGAAAATATACTTTGGGCCAGATTCACAGAGCCCTTACTCCTGTCTAACTCGCGTTAGACTGGAGTACTTTCAAATTACGCGCGTTTTTTCACTACTCTTAAACCTCAAACCATGAAAATACGGCTGCGGGCTTCAATCCGACTGGCTTACGTGTTCGTACGCCTTTGGATCTACGCTTTAATAAATTCGCGGCCGCTGGGTGGAGTTCCCGTCGTTTTCCGCGTCGGGTTATGCAAATGAGCTTTTGCCGACGATCCACGAAGTTACGAACGTCAATCGCAATCTCTTACGGCATCTTTAGTCATCTTTTTGCTGCGTAAAATTATACCAGCTTTTTGCTGGTCTAATATTAGACAGCCCATGTTAGGTATGGCCGTCGTTCCCACGTCGAATGTCAACGTCTTTTTTTATTTTTTACGTAAGTCGTCCGGGAATAGGAATGTCCGTAAACGACGCTACTCAAGCAACGAATGACGTAACAACGTTATTTCGCGCAATGCACGGTGGGAAATATCTGAACGGAGCATGGGCAGTTTGATCGCCGCGGGGACGCGCCTAATTTAAATGCTTCACGCCCCCTAATCGCGTATTTCGATTACGCGGCGAGAAATACACTACGCCGCCGTACCGTAAAGGAACAAAATCTACCAGATTTCGGCGTATAGCCTGGTAAAATACGGCGGCGTAGTGTATCTCTGATACTCTGCGCCAATGTAATTGTATCTGAATCTGGCCCTTTGTGTGTAAATATACTTACAGCGGTGGTCCACATAAAAAATTAACCTCCGCTTTTCGGAACCCTCCCTCCGGAGTCACATTTGGCACCTTTCGGGGGGGGTGGGGGTTCCTATATAATCTAGGTATTTGCACCCACTTCTGGGCATAGATATCTGCATAATCTACTCCACTCCCCCCCCCCGTGTTCTGGGAAACACACAGTTCCCAGAACACAGCGGGGACCAGTGAAGATGCGCAGTAGGGAACCGGGCAGTGAAGCTACCATCAGGATGGTGGCGGCAGCAGCAGCCAAGAGACGAGCAATTGCTCGACTTTGGCTGCCGACATCACGGTCACCCTGGATAGGTAAGTCTCCATTTATTAAGTAGTATTTAAGCAGTATTTGTAGCTGCTGGAGGTGGACCTCCGCTTTAACCATTAAGAACATTTCAACTATAGATTATAAAATGAGTAAACATTTATGTATTTCAGCTTTTCAATAAACTGTTTTCCTGAAGTTTCACTTCAAACAAGTCTATAGTCTTTCAGCCAATGAAAAGCCTTGGCACCCACAGAAAGTAGGAAATCCAAAATGCATTATGAATGTTCCCATTACCACTTATATCAATTCAGAAAACCACAGGAACGGGCCACCTACAAGACCAAGAGAAACCGTGCAACTCTAGCTGACCTACACTGACTTCTCACTCTATTTTGCCTTCATCTTACCAGACCATAGTGTGTCCCATGAATTACGTGTTGTTATTATTTAACTTCCATTGTGACCTTAACTAGGTCGGTACTGTACATTCTGGGTAAAGTCCCAAGCAACAAACTTAACAGATTATTGTAGGTGGTCCATCTCTGCTTGTGCATCTCCAGAGCTATCGTGTGTTTTGGCTGAGAGATCACATATTATGTTTTCATTATAATTGTTCAACCACGTATTTATATTAATAAATTATATGCACTGCCTTTCTGTACTGTGTGTGCTGTTGTGTAGTGTATTCTTTTTTAGAAAGAAAAGAATAAGTACAGCTTTTAACAGACTTTCAGTAATAAAACAACACATGTACCCCCAAACAATATATAGCTGTATGTCTTTTTGAGTATAGACTCAGTTTATAATGGTCATGTATAGTGCTATCACTTGGCTCTCTATGTGCTTGTATTAGGAGTGAGTGCCTACAATACTGCAAGTTAAAGATGTTTGAGGCGGGGTTTTTGTAGGACTGATCACAACCCCTGAGGTACACAAAGGAAAGTGAAGGAAAGTCCACAAACTCTGAATTAGGCAGATGAAATAGATTGGAAATTTTTGCAAAAAAAAAAGGGGGGGGTGCATATTCTGGCTGTAGCGACACCCCCTATGCGTATTATTTTATTCAGAAAAGTACATAAGAACATTGCCATATGTTGAATTTCTTGAGACTTTTTAGGTGCTCAATAAATCAGCATTTTATCGAAAATCTATTTAGTCTTTATTTTATCTTAAAAAAGTATTGTATTCCCAAACTATTTGAATGCGAAATACCCATCGGTCTACCTGTCCAACAGGCCAGATAAGAAGAGAAGGGTAGCGATATGTATTGCCAAAAAGGTCCCCTTTACACCCACAACTGTGATTAGAGACAGGTAGATATGTCATGGTGGCAGGGAGGATCAACGATAGTGCGGTTACCTTCCTCTCATACTACGCCCCTAATGTGGGACAACTGCCTTTTTTTGGACAATGTTAGACGCTATAATGCCCCACGTGATGGGACACGTTGTCTTTGGTGGGGACAGCAATGTTTCCCTGGATCGGGTTCTTGACAAGTCCAATCCTGGAAAAATTATTTTGAAACATGCCTCCAGACAAAGTAGTTCGATGGCTCGCCTCTCGCATAGTTATGATTTAATTGACATATGGAGAGATGCCCATCCATCTGCCAAAGACTATACATATTTTTCCCACGTCCATCGGACGTACTCGCGTATAGATCATGTGTTCACGCTCTCTCCCTTGCTTTCGTTTGTCTCAACTGCCAAAATTCAACCTATGTCATGGTCTGACCATTCCTCGGTTCAAGTAGTCTTGACTGGCCTCGGTACTAAGTCAAGCCCGTCGACGTGGCGCCTGAACGAGTCGTTACTAAACGATCCTATACTCGAAAAAGAAATTGTACGGATCATACAACAGTTTTTCACGGAAAACTTGCTATCGGTCTCCTCTCCGGCGACATTGTGGGCGGCTCATAAAGTCACCATTCGCTGGGAATTGATGCGCCTTGCATCAAGGGTGAAACGGGAGCGTGAACAAACGATCCGTCAACAGGATGAGATGAGTTACGTCTCCTTACGTAGGAACAGAAGGGTAACCCACATCTTGATTTTAGAAATCAAATCGATGTGGCACGCACGGCATTAAACTTGAGCCTCACAACGAAGGCAGAGAAACACCTTAGGTGGAAGCGTCACAGGTTTTATACCTTGGGAGACAAGCCAAATTCGCTGTTAGCAAGGAAATTAACCCCCAGACCATTTAATCCGGCCCTCCCTAGATTACGATTAGGGGAAGGCCGGGTTACTCAGAATCCCCAGTTGATCGTTCGGGAATTCTCCACATTTTACTCTAATTTGTATAAATCCCCCCGAGATTTCAATAAGGTTGCGGCTGAGGACTTTCTACGTGATGTGTCCCTTCCCGCCCTGTCTAAAGATCACATAGACTTAATGGAGGCAGAGTTTACAACGGGAGAAGTCTTGATGGCCATTAAGTCCTTAAATCCCTCTAAGTCTCCTGGCCCGTATGGGTTCACCGGTCACTACTACCGGAAATATGCGGCTATCTTGGCCCCACACCTCTGTGTCTTTTTTAATAGCTTGCGTAAGGGTTCCCCTCTTCCACCTCATGAGAATAGAGCATTTATACATGTCATTCCCAAACCTAATAAGGACCATAGCGATTGTACGAATTATAGGCCGATATCGCTGATAAACGTAGACCTTAAACTGCTAACTAAAGTTCTGGCCACTCGCGTGAACTCTTTTTTACCACAATATGTTCATCCTGATCAGGTAGGGTTTGTGCCCCACAGACAGGCCTCTGATCAGACTAGGAGGGTCATCGACATAATATCTGCGCTGAATTCGGGGTGAGATGGGGGAGATCAGAGGGGAGCCTTGCTGTTATCATTAGACCTGCACAAAGCGTTCGACTCCTTGTCCTGGGAGTATCTTTTTTTTATACTTGAGAGATATGGGTTTGGCTCAAATTTCCTAAGGACGCTTCGTATGATCTATAGTGACCCTGCTGCAAACTTGCTAGTTAAGGGATATAAATCTGAGGATATCAGTATAGGACGGGGTACTCGCCAGGGCTGCCCCATGTCTCCCCTATTATTTATCTTGGCTTTGGAGCCATTGGCAATCAAAGTGAGATCTCACCCGGACATACTGGGAGTAGACTGCGGGGGAAGGGTACATAAGTGTGCGTTATTCGCGGACAACATCTTGTTGGTCCTCTCCTCCCCAGTCACCTCATTGTCTACCCTAAATATAGTCTTAAGGGACTTTGCAATTTTTACGGGGTTATATGTAAATCAATCCAAATCGCAGGCCCTTAACATATCCCTGCCGCCTCATATAGTTCGGGCCCTTCGGGAATCTTTCACTTTTAATTGGCAAGACGACGCTTTACCTTATTAGGGTAGATTTTTAACCCCTACTCTTCACACTCTGTATGAGAAGAACTATCCCCCACTATTCCGGAAGTTGATGGAGGACCTTCGGAGGTGGTCTAAAGGGCCCCAGTCGTGGTTCGGTAGGTTGTATTCGGTCAAAATGACCATTTTGCCTAAGGTACTATACCTCTTTAGGATTCTCCCAATAACAATAGTAGGCAAAGACCTGCAAAAATTTCAGGCTAAACTTATTGATTATATATGGGACCAAAAGAGACCTAGGGTGAACAAGAAAACTCTATATGCCCCAAAATCAAGCGGAGGCCTGGGAATGCCCGATCTTCTTAAATATTATCACTCTGCCCAATTGGCCCACTTGATTAGATTTCATACCTCTCGATCCAGGCCGCTCTGGATGGGATTGGAGTCATCAGCGATCCTGGACAGAGAGGTCAGTCACATTATGTGGCTAAAGAGTAAAGACAGGCCGTCTATATTATGTCCGTCACTATCTTTTTTCTTGAGCCTTTGGGATCGCCTGGCCTCCGCTCATAAGTTTAAGTCTCCACACACGCCAATGGCGTCCTTGTTTTATAACCCTTTGTTCCCCCTGGGTCTCCGCCCCCAAGATTTCTCGTGGTGGATCAACAAGGGTCTACTGAGAATAGCAGATCTATGTGATCATAAGGGAGCTTTGTCAATATCGGTCCTGCAGGAGAAATTTGGTCTTCCAGATTCAGAATCTTTTCGTTATGTCCAGATAGCCCATTTTTTTACATCTTTGCAACACTCTTCTGACCTCTCTTTTTTTACACCCATGGAACATCTTTGCAGGACCTTTGACAAACACACCAGCCATATTTCCATACTGTACACTATGCTGTCCTCTAGTACTCAAAAGATGGCTTATATGCAAAAATGGGAACAAGATGTGGACATCACACTAGATATCACTGAGTGGCATAAGTTGATACTAACGGCCTCCAAGTCATATGTTAACACTTCATTGATTGAGGCTAATTATAAGGTTTTGATGAGGTGGTACATGGTCCCGGCGAGGGTGGCGGCCTTCGTACAGGGGGTGTCCCCGCGGTGCTTCAGGGGTTGTGCCACTGACGGCACAATGTATCATGTTTGGTGGACGTGTCCAAAGGTGAGGCGTTTTTGGATACGCACATATAACTTTATATACTCTTTGACCCAGGTGAACCTTGCTAAATCACCCCTGCAGGCACTGCTGGGGCGCCCGGTGGAAGGCACATCTAAACATTTACGTAAATTGATAGCCTTCATTTTTATAGCGGCTAGAATCTCCATAGCAAAGTCCTGGAGATCCCCATCTGTCCCCTTTCATCTTTTGAAATCCAAATGATCCTGGATAATGGTTAACGAGAGACTGTCGGCCATTTTAAATGATAAAGTCGCCTTGTTCACTAAAGTATGGGACCCATGGATTATATACCTTACAAATGCGTACTGAACAGAGGATTGGGCTAGGTCCCCCAAGGAGCAGGGGTGCACCATTCCTTCTTTTTATTCCTTTTTCTCTATCTCTTTCTTTTATTCTTCTATTCTTTCTTCTCTCCCTTCTCTCTTCAGTATCCTTTACCCCCTGAGGACATATTTGGTTTAGAGGTTTTTTTTTCAGATTTAAATATAGATTATTGTTGTCTATAAGTTATCTGGGAGCGGTCAGTACAGAAGCTAATGGACCTTAGGCTGCATTTGAATTCGCCCAGTTAAGTTCGGGAGATATATCTTAAAGTTGATTTTGTAACCAAGACGTACCGAACTCACACTTGTATGGGATGTTCCCAATGTTTATATACTTGCCCATTATTGTTGATGACTGCCGTTCTTATATTTCTCTTTTACTTACATAACCATTGTACTACTTTAAACTTCAATAAACATATTGAAACGAAAAAAAAGTATTGTATTTATCGGCATATAACACGCACAGGCGTATACCACACACCTTCGTTTTAAGAGGGACGTTTCACGAAAAGATTTTAAATAAAGAACTTTGAAGCAAAATAAAGGTCAGTGCCCATCAATGCAGCCTGATCAATGTCCATCTGCAGTCTCAAAATTGACATATTAACCCCTCTGGCGGTATTCCCGAGTCTGACTCGGGGCAAGATTTCTGTACCAAAAGCGGTATCCCTGAGCCAGACTCGGGCTTGCCTCGCAGAAGCCACAGAGAAAGTTAGTTACCTTGTCCCTGGATCCTGCGATGGCTCCCCGCTGTGTGAGCGAACGGGTCCTTACTCGATTCACACAGTGCCTGTGTGCCGCCGATCTCCGTTCCCTGCGACCTTACGATGCACGGGGGCGGAGAACGGCGCCAAATTCAAAAAAAGTAAATAAACACATTACATACAGTATACTGTAAGATTACAGTACTGTATGTAAAAAATACACACCCCCTCTGTCCCTAGTGGTCTGTCCAGTGTCCTACATGTACTTTTATATAATAAAAACTGTTCTTTCTGCCTGGAAACTGTAGATTATCCATAGCAATCAAAAGTGTCCCTTTATGTCAAAAGTGGTTTTAGAGCAGCTAGAAAACAGCAATAATAAATTATAATCACTTGCAGAATTGAGCGATAGCGATTTGTGGGGAAATTTGTCATAAAAAAATAAAAGTAATGACAGTGACAATTCTGCAACTGAGCAAATTTCTGTGATTTTGAGTTGATTACGTTATTGGATCATTTTTAATATAATTATATTAATATTTGTTATAATTATTTATAATTATTTATTATATTATAATTTATGATTTTGTTTTTCAAACTTTTTCATACCCGGGATGCCTACTAGACTCTTGTTTAGACAGATTTAAGTGAGTTATTCCTAAGAATTACAGGCCTACAGTATAAAACGCCAAGTTTCCTTGCAAAAAAATGGTACCGCTTTCAGCACTTAAAATCTGAAATAATCATACCGCCAGGGAGGTTAACATACTGCACCATAGAAGATGTCAATGTATAGAAAAGGGTTCACAATATAAAATGAAAGTAGAACTTTCGGCAAAACGTTTTTTTTTTTTCATTTTGGATAGAGTAGGGACGTTTTATAACCCCTGTAAGGTTTATTTTTGCCATTTTTGTCCGATGGGTGAGATTTCCCTTTGCTTCCTGTCCCATAGCCAAAACAGGAAGTGAGAGGAAATCCCTGCAAATAAAAAAAATGGATTTCATTTATTGAAAATAAACAAATGGCATTTTTTGTTTGCAGTTCTCAGACGCAGTGAACAGTAGTTCCACTTTAACCAGCGGGGAGGAGGGGCAGGGGCAGGGGAGCAAGGGAGAACCTTAACCAGTCAATTTTGTTTCACCCCAATTATTGTTTTAAATTATTATCCATTGCCAAAATGTGTGATGGATATGTGGCCATCACTTGTTCCTTAAGTTTTGCCCCAAAGGATTCCATCCACAGAGGAGTTTGTAGCCTTTATAAGTACTCAATGTCCAATCTCTCCATCATCAATGGTGAAATGCAATTTATACTGGCCCTGTGTAGTGCTACCAATTGGCTCACCCTTTGTGTAGTAGGAGTGAGCATGTACAGTACTCAAAGATGAAGATGTTAGAGGTGAGGGTCTTTGTAGAACTGATCACCACCCCTGAGGTACCCAGAGGAGATAAAAGTGGAGGAAAGCCCTTTGAAATAGGCAAGGCAGAACACATTGGGAGAGAGCTTGGGAAGGATCAGTATTGCCAGAAACCAATCTGCACATACACAGCCTGATTGGCATCAGTTTACATATCCTGAGGTTTTCTGTGTCCATTCGCCTCTGTCACATCACAGTACAGCATCAGACCACCAAAGAGTGTTGGACTCTTCTCTTTTTAGAAACTGCAGATTGTAAGGAAACTGAAAATGATTGGCCAAAGTGGGTCAATAGTAATTTCAAGTGACAGAGGAGCCTGGAAGGCTACCTGCTGATAGAATAGAATATGTAGCATTGTCCCCGTAGGTCTTTCTGAATGTTGACTTCATAGGCCTCTCTCTGGTAAACTGCAGCTGGTTTCTAATAGTTCCCACTTAGTTGCTAGGGGTTCCCGCTTGGTTGCTAGGGGTTCCCGCTTGTCCCACCCTTACTCCCTTTTGCTCGTTACTCAATAACCAATCCAGGGTATTGGTGTTTTTGTATTTTATTTTGGAACTTTGATTGGAGAAGGGATGAGTGGGATACTCCAACTGGAACTATTTACAAAAGATTAGGATAACTCTCACTTGGCCTCACCAGATTGGTAGTACAACAGCAGTCACACTGCTTTAACAATATAGCCACATGTATGGAAGGGTTGAGTCTTCTTGCTCTCACTATCAGCAGATTCGATGCACTAAATTATCCTCAGGACACTCTCTAGCATCCCCTTTACTGACACCCATCCCCTGACTCTTCTAGCTAAAGGGGGCAGCCTATACTTGACAGGCCCCAAAGACACAGATCTTTACTCGCTGTAGGCAGAATTAGATCATTCCTGGTGTCTCCCTTCTAGTCAGCTCTGTAGGACCTCTGGGTTCAGATTCTCTTTCTTTCTAGTAGATATGTGCACAGAAAAAAAATTAGTTTTTTATTGTTCCGTTTCGTATCGTTCCGTTTTTTCGTTTCCGTTCATTTTTCGTATGACGGACGTTTTCCTGTTCGTTCCCGTTCGTTTTTCGTACAACGCAATTTTTTCGTATTCTGATCGTTTCGTATTTTCGTTACCGTTTTATTTTCGTACATGCGGGATGGTTCGTTATTCTGTTTAATTCATGTTCATTTTCTTTGTTAGACAATAATTTTCGTGAATTTTCATCAATGATTTGCATTCTGTATCTTGAAACCCTTTTCTTTTGCTATTTTTAGTCGCATGTTCATATGACATCTATAACAAAAGATTTGCATTCTGTATTTTGAATTCCTATTTTCTGTTCGTATTTTGTATTCAAAATACAGAATGCAAATCTTTTGTTATAGATGTCATATGAACATACGACTGAAAATAGCAAAAGAAAAGGGTTTCAAGATACAGAATGCAAATCTTTCGTTATAGATGTCATTTTCGTTTTTTTTGAATGGGCAGTGAGTGAGTGTAGTTAGTGAGTACACTAGTACAGTGAGTAGTACAGTAAAGCCAAATAAACTTTTCTGTGGATTTTCATCTGAAGGGAGATCAGTTGACCAGACTTTTGAACCCAAAAATGGTTTTCTGATGTAGTTTGAAAACGTACAGAACACGATCGTTTTTATGTTTGTGGTTAAAAAACGTCTATGACATCTATGTCATATGAACATGCGACTGAAAATATGAACAGAAAAAGGATTTTCGTCATTTTGTACTTTCGTAAAAATATATCGCGGGATTCGTGGCACTTTCAACATGCGGCTCATCCATATTAACTATTGTTAAGCCCCATACACTTGGTCAGACTTTTTTAACCACAAACATAAAAACTATTGTTTTCTGTTCATTCTCAGAAAATTTGTTCGTTTTCAAACTACATCAGAAAACCATTTTTGGGTTCAAAAGTCTGGCCAACTGATCTCCCTTCAGATGAAAATCCACAGAAAAGTTTAGTTGGCTTTACTGTACTACTCACTGTACTAGTGTACTCAGCACAAAAGAGAAGCTTCACTAACTACACTCACTCACTGCCCATTCAAAAAAACTAAAATGACATCTATAACAAAAGATTTGCATTCTGTATCTTGAAACCCTTTTCTTTTGCTATTTTCAGTCGTATGTTCATATGACATCTATAACAAAAGATTTGCATTCTGTATTTTGAATACAAAATACAAACATAAAATAGGAATTCAAAATACAGCATGCAAATCTTTTGTTATAGATGTCATATGAACAATGAACATACGACTGAAAACAAACAGAAAAAGGATTCAAACAAAATACAGAATGCAAATCTTTTGTTATTCGTTCTTTTGACGTTTTCGTTTTGTCGTTCTTTTCGTCGGATCGTTCGTTCGTATTTGCGGTTGTTCGTTATGCGGCTCATTCGTAATCCCGTCGTTTTCGTATTTTGGTGCTTTCATTTTTTTCGTATGTACACATTATCCCGCGTGTACTAAAATCAATATTTTCGTACGAAAATAACATTCGTACGAACGGGAATGCACATATCTACTTTCTAGGCCCCTGGGTCAAACACCCAAGGCCACACCGCCCCCTCCACGGAGGAGAGGGCAGCTTCCCCATAACTCCTGATCCATCTTCCTGTTAAGCAGAAGGACCAAAAACTATACTCTCTTCTAGCACCTACCCAAAAGGGTGCTACAAATAAATAGGGGGTCATAAACTAAAGGAATAGTGCATGTTTACGTTGTTAAAGTGGTTGTGTAAAGACTAAATATTTTTTACCTTAATCCATTCCTTGCATTAGGGTACATTTTTTTTAGGTGTTGGCATCCCCCTTCACCCCCCCCCCCTTTACTTACCTGAGCCCTCATTTGAACCAGTGCTGTGAATGTGTGCGGCTCTTCTCTCACCTCACTTCCTAGTCTTGTTGGCTTTGCTGGGGCATTGGGAGTCATTGGCTCCCACTGCTGTCAATCAAAGCCAGCTAAGGGGGGGGGGCAAGTCCCGCTGTCTGTGTCAATGGACGCAGCAGCGGAGCTCGGGTGTGAGCATGCATAAGTGCCCCTATGAAAAGCGGATTCCCATGGGGGCACTGGACAAAGAGGAGGGGCAAGGAACGCTGGCAGGGGCACGGAAAAGAGAAGGTTCACTACCGCTCTGTGCAATTCCATTGCACAGAGCAGGTAAGTATAGACAGTTTTTTTTATTACCTTTACAATCACTTTAAGTAGAGCAGGTAAAGCTTTATTTAACCAATTGTGAAAGTCCTAGGGCTAGATTCAGGTAGGAATCTGTATGAGGCGATTCGTTTACGTTGTTTGTGTAAAAAACGTTGGCGAACAGGGCTGTGCGTAAGTGACGGAGGCATAGCGTAAATGGAATACGCTACGCCAGCAGAATTTTACGCCCATCTACCTGAATCTAGCCCTTACTTTTTTGCACATAATTTAGTGAAAACGGTTTCATACATAATATTTACTAAGAAGCAAGCATACACAATACAATGCAACTTCTTTAGAAAATAAACTTTTAGACCGCGTACACACGAGGAGACATGTCAGCTGAAACTGGTCCGCAGACCAGTTTCCGCGGACATGTCCGATCGTGTGTACGGCCTAGCGGACAGGTTTCCAGCGGACAAAAGTTTCTAAGCATGCTTAGAAACTTGTCCGCTGGAAACCTGTCCGTTGGACATGTCCGCTGGTTAGTATGCCTAAACAGCGGACCGAAATTCCCCGAATGCGTCAAATTGATTTGACACATGCGTGGAAGCATTGTACTTGCTTGTTTGCGCACATCGCGGCGTCAACGTCACTGCCACGTCACCGTGTGGGATTTTGGTCTGATGGTGTGTACACACATCAGACCAAAATATCCCAGGAGACATGTCCGATGAAAACGGTCCACGAACCGTTTTCATCGGACATGTCTCCTCGTGTGTACGCGGCCTTACACATATTTACCAGACCAAAAAAGAGGAGTGTTTCCCCCCAAACATAAAAATAAAGGAAAAAAAATAAAAATAAAGGAAATATGTTACATAGGGACAGTATGTTTTACCATGACACTTGGTTATACAGTATGTTTTACCATGACACTTGGTTATACTGCTTAATTTTATTCATCCAACTTCAGTTTAAAGCTCAACTTGTGTTCAAACTTTTGTATCCTGGTCTCCAGGGAACAAATTATACAGCATGTTACCTTGTTGGTTATGCCATTTCCCAGATTGGAAGTAACTCAGTTCCTTAACAGCTGCCCTCCCAACATCTGGAGGAGGTTTCATTGCTAAACCCTAGTTAGAGAAAAGGGGTGACCTCAATGTAAGACCATCTAAGAAGTTCACAAGCTGCAACCTATGCTTACTGCCGGAAGAGAGGTGAAGGGGACAACTCTCTGAGTCTTTCATGGAATGACAGGAACAATTCAGAATACATTTACATCCAAATTGTACTAAACATTTCCTGAAAGTGAAAGACAAGATATGGAAGGTGAAACCCCCATATAGTAGAAGGAAAAAACATTTGAAGTATAAAGGAAAAAGACAGGAAATACTTTAGCGATTATCATATTACTATAATTAAAAGTGACAAGACTGAATACATTCTATCTGTAACCCTTTTGAAACCAGGAGTAAATGGATTATAGGTGCCCAGACCAGCTTCAGTATGTGTGACCTGATCATAACTCTATAATTAACTCTTGACTAATTTGTCAGTTTGACAGCAGGGTCTGAGTACTAACAATGTGCAGTTAGGCACTTTTAGCTACAACATTAATTAAGGTGGGGCAGGGCATTCTGCTTGAGGACTTTAGAAGGCATATTGCAGCCATGAAGTTGTTAAAAGTAAATGTATCTTTGTTGGCTTGCCCTTATACACAATAGGCTAGATTCAGTAACACTTACGACGGGCGTATCAGTAGATATGCCGTTGTAAGTCCTAATCTGAACCAGTGCAACTTTAAAGGGGAGGTTCCCCTAAAAAGAAACTTTTAACATTGCCTGTGTCTTGTTAATAACATTTAGAATCGGCTGGTAGTTTAAAAAAAAAACACCCGTACATACCATTTTCGGCATGTACTCTCACCGCCGCTTCCGGTCTGGCGGCCGGGGATGGGAGGGCCTGCTTCATTGACAGGCATCCGATCGACGCATACAGCGCGTCACAAGATGCCGAAAGAAGCCGAACGTTGGTGCGCATGCGCCGTATAGAGCCGCACCAACGTTCGGCTTCTTTAGGCATCTCGTGACGCGCTGTATGCGTCGATCGGATGCCTGTCCCCGGCTGCCAGACCCGGAAGCGGCGGTGAGAGTACATGTTATTAACAAGACACAGGCAATGTTAAAAGTTTCTTTTTAGGGGAACCACCCCTTTAAGCGTATGCTCTAAATGAGATACGCTTAAATGTTGTTAAGATACGACCGGCGTAAGTCACTTACACCGCCGTATCTTAGTTACATATTTATGCTGGACGCTAGGTGGCGTTCCCGTCTAAAATATGCAAATGAAATAGATACGCCGATTCCCGAACGTACACCCATCCTGCACATTTTTTTTACGTCGTTTGTGTAAGCATAACTCTGGCGTAATGTTACCCCTGCTATATGAGGCACAGCCAATGTTAAGTATGGACGGCGTGCCAGCGTATTATTTCACGTCGTTTACGTCGTTTGTGTAAAACGTTCGCGTATAGGACTTTGCATAAGTGACATTCACGTCGTTTTCATTGAGTATTTGCGTGGTGATTTGGAGCATGCGCACTGGGCTACGTTCCAGGCCGACGTATGCGCAACTTTGCAAGGTGAATTCAGCGCGACTTGGAGCAACTTACAATGCAACTTGAAGTTGCCTCCAGGACAGGCGACTTTGCCAGTGAGAAAACTATTTTCTCTTCCTACAAAGTTGCTTCAGTCAGAGGCGGCTCTAGGCTTTGTGAGGCCATAGGCAAAACTTAGACATGAGGCCCCACTCACGCCCATAATGGGATAAATAATTTAAGCAAGAAAAATGGCTGCAGAAAATGCACAGATCTAGCACACAGGTGATCAACACCACTTCCAGGGCACCCTCCTCACCCATCAGACATATTCTGCCAATGAAAGAGGGGGGGAGAGGGGGAGGTGAGAAAGAGAGAGGGGTAATAGAGAGATCCGATTACGCCAACATTAGTATTAATCACAGGAAAATTAGGCGAGGCCTTAGGCGCTTCTGAGCTGCTTCTGCCTTCAGTTAAGACAGAGATCCAACTTTGGAGGATTTCTATTGAAATCAATGGGTACAAGTTGGGTACAAGTTGCCTACAATTTGCCTAGAAGTTGCCTTTAAGTAGTACAGGAACCTTTTCTGAAGTCGGAGCGAGGTAGGTTGAAATGTTGAGTGTCGTCAGACATTATTATTTTTTTTGTGCAATTGGGGAAACGTAATAAAAAAAGCAAATCTCTTGACTGAGAGCAAAAGTCAGGTAGAGTAGTTGAGGTTTGGAGTAGACTACCAGTAGAGGTTGTAATCATTCAACCAAGTGGATCAAACATGATTGGGACAAACACAGATCTATGCTTAGACTCATTTTTATTTTATTTTTACCAAAATAGATAATGACATAAAAAAACAGACTTAGTGGACCAGATTGGTCTACCAAGTTTGTTTTTTGAATGTATTTATCTATTTTGGTAAAAAATAAATTTAGTCTAAGCTTATCTATGTTTGTCCCAAGAATGTTTGATCCAATTTTGACTAATTACTATCTCTCTACTGGCATTTTTATTGCCATCACTCTTCCATGGCCCCTGTTGACCATAAGCAGGTAAGGATCTGGATTAAAGTGGAAGTAAACCCATCCGCTTGCGCCAGAAATGTAACTCTTCCTTGGTAGCGCTCTCAACCAAACTGCCAAACCTTCCAATGACTGGTTTCATAACTGATCACATGTGCAGCATCATGGCAGTTGTAGATTGAACAGAGGCCAAGATGGCAGCTTCCTTGGCTGAAAACTATAGTGAAGTTTACTTATACTTTAGGGCTCCATGCACACTAGTGTTGCTTTTAAGCCAAAAAAAAAATGCTGGGGAAAAACGGTGGATGAAAAAAAAAAACCCTGATAATAGCATTTTTAGTAGTGTTTAGGAGCTTCAGCATTTTATTAGCGTTTTTTGCAGTTCCATTAAAAGAGAAGCTCAAAAATGCTATTAGTAGCGTTTAGGAGCATTTGGCAGCATTTAGGAGCGTTTGAAAGCTTTTCTGCTGGAAAAACATTCTAAGAAATTCTACAAAAACTATGGCCCAGATTCAGAGAGCCCTTACTCCTCTCTAACTGGTGTTAGACTGGAGTAATTTCAAATTACGCGCGTTTTCTAGCTAGTCGAAAACCTCAAACCATGAATAGACGGCTGCGGGCTTCAATTCGACTGGATTACGTGTTTGTACGCCTTGGGATCTACGCTGCAATAAAATTGCGGCCACTGGGTGGACTTCCCGTCGTTTTCCGCGTCGGGGTATGCAAATGAGCTTTTGCCGGCGATCCCTGAAATTACGATCTTCAATCGCAATCTCTTACGGCACCTTTAGTCATCTTTTATTTGCGTAACACTATACCAGCTTTTTGCTGCTCTAATATTAGACAGCCCATGTTAAGTATGGCCGTCGTTCCCGCATCGAAATTTCTACGTTTTCCGACGTCTTTTATTATTTTTAACGTAAGTCGTCCGGGAATAGGAATGTTCGTAAACGCCGCTACTCAAACAACGAATGACGTAACGACGTGATTTTGCGCAATGCGCTTAATTTAAACGCGCTTAATTTAAATGCTTCACGCCCCCCAAACGTGTATTTCGATTACGCGGCGAGAAATAGACTACGCCGCCGTAGCGTACGGGCAAAAATCTACCAGGATTCGGTGTAGAGCCTGGTGAAATACGGCAGCGTAGAGTATTTCGATTACGCAGCGCAATATTAAGTGTATGTGAATCTACCCCTATATTTTTTCTGCTCATAGACAGTGAAGGTCACAAAATGCTAAAAGCCTAATGTAGTGGGCATGGACACATAGGATAAAACTATTTAGCTTCTAGGAGCATAAAAAATGCTAATTACAGCTTTTAGGAGCTTAAAAAAATGCTAATGTACATGGAGCCTAATGCTGGCCATACACTATACGAAAATTCGGCCGTAAATCGTCGTTAAGAAAGATCTTTCGTTTTTCGGACAGTTAATGGGCACAAAATCGAAAATCGCTTGGACGTTTTTGAGCCGAAAAAACTAAGGACAAGTTTGGAAATTTTCTGCCGAAAGAACGATAAATCGGAAGGTTAATGTGTTTCCCATCTGAACTTTCTGCACTAGGTATATGTAAAAAAAAAAACTAACCCTTTTTTTTTATGTCCACTGAACGATTTATCGGTCATTACATGATGGCACTATTGTTTGCACTCACGACAGAACTTTCATTTTTCGAAAGTTCGTTTGGACGATTTTTCGTGGAGTGTATGGCCAGCATAAGGCTGCTAAAAACCTTGCAACGTGTCTCCCTGTCAGGGAAAAATAGTCCCTTAATATTAAAGGTAAGACGCTTCGAATCTCAGCTGGTTCAGCGGGAACCGGCCGAGATGCGAACCATGTATGGGCAGGCTGAATGTACCAAGTCGATCGATCAATCAACGTGGGTACAACCAGCCTGTCTGATTCACTTGCAAATATCGCTAGTGGCTGCTATAGCCACTAGCAAGAATCACTGTCTTCTCCCGACTTCCCCGGATCCCCCCCGCCCCCCTGTCGGGAGAAGTCATTTGCTTAGTAGGAGGGATACCCCCCTCAGCACTATCTGTGTTGATGGGGGAATTGTGTGAATTTGCACCATTTATGGCCTGCTTAAGTCTACACAAAAGGGATATTTATTATAAATGTAGCGCTACCCCATTCAGGAGCCGCTGAGTATAGTTTTGTACCATTCTGAGTGAGTCCTGTAGACAGTCAGTAGGCACATTGGTCTAACAGGCGGACGTGTGCCTAGGAGCTCCTCTCACCTGACCTCCAGTGACTCCATCCTCCTCGCAGCAGACAGCTAGGCAGGCAGGTGTTTTTTCTCCTCCAGTGATCCAGAACCAGGACAGGACAGCTGCTCTCTCCTCCGCCTTTGGCCCCACTCCTTCCCCCTGCTACTTCCCCAAGGTAAGGAGCTCCCTGTCAGCTCTCTCTCAAGGCTTCCTGACCTGGTCTGTCCCCCCTTGGGTTTGAGTGCGGCCGTCCTTTTCAGGATAAGCCGCGGTCTCCAGCCCTGGGAATCGGACGACCGACACCCCCCGCCGCATCCCAAACACTATACCTTCCCCCCCTGCCATTTGCACCTTTTCGGGTGGTTTTCGGGTGTTTTTCACCCCTCCGCGCCGGCCTGGAAGCAATCTCGGCAGCCGCGATTAGGAAAGGCCGCGGCTTCAACCGCGGCCTAGCGGCGCGCCGCTCCTCGCCATCCCAAGCTCTCCCAATCTCCTGAAACAGCCCAGATACCCCCCCATAGCCCTAGAAAGTAGCTCCTACCCTCACTCGATCCCTCCTGGCCCTTACAGCAGCACCGATCCACCCAATTCTGGGAGTTCACCAGCCTGGATCTTGCTGCTGGTTTCAGTGGCCATCTCTACTACACCCAGCCCCAGGCCCCCCCTTGGTGAACACCGTAATACTTGATCCAGGGCTCGTCCGATCGCCTCTTGAGGGGTCAGGAAGGAATTTTTTCCCCTGCCACTGCATATTGGCATAGCATGATCAGGGTTTTTTTGCCTTCCTCTGGACCAAGTCAGGATAGAGGATTCGGCTAATCCTTGACTATCCTTCATCCCCCCTCCCCCCCGGTGTTTGGCGACCATGATTAATCTGCAATACTCAGCAGAAACCATCTGGGGTTTGAGGCGATTTGCCGCAATACTACCAGCCATCACCAAAAAAGCCCTGCAAGCTGAGCGACTCTTTAGGACCGATCGACGATCGGCTATCAAGAGTCGCAGCTGCTTGCCACAACCGAAGCACATATCATGTGCTTTGATTAACACTAGATCGGCAGTAAAACACCGACTGGAAATCCATGACTTCATCCTGCAATATGACTTAGACTGCCTCTTTATAACAGAGAGCTGGCTCACAGCCGACTGCAACACCATTCTAGGAGAATTGGTGCCAGAAAATTATCGTATTATTACGGAAAACAGAATAGGGCAAAGAGGAGGAGGACTGGCGGTGATCCATAAGATTCATCTGGCGATCACAAAACCCTCTTCCATTCATGGAAACCCTTATGCCGCGTACACACGGTCGTTTTTTGCGATGAAAAAAAACGACGTTTTTTAAAACGTCATTTAAATTGATCGTGTGTGGGCAAAACGTCGTTTTTTGTCTTAAAAAAAACGACCAAAAAAAAATTCCAACATGCTTGAATTTTTTGTGTCGTTTTTCAAAACGTCGTTTTTTGTTTCACAAAAAGTCACCGTGTGTAGCAAAAACGTCTTTTAAAACGACGTTTTTCAACCCGCGCATGCCCAGAAGCTAGTTATGAAGCGAGCTTCAATGGAAAAGTGTGGTGAACGTAACCTCGTTTTTTTGTGAAAAAAACGATGGTGTGTATGCAACATCGTCTTTGAAAGTGACGTTTCAAAAACGTCGTTTTTTACTTCACAAAAAACGTCGTTTTTTTTCATCGCAAAAAACGACCGTGTGTACGCGGCATTACTCTACAATTGCAAGCAAACTCCCAGGAGACCGTCCGGATTCTACTCTGCTATAGGCCACCTGGCCCAAAATCGCAGCTTCTTCCATTATTGACGGACTTTATCTCCACCTATACCCTTAACAGCAAACACCTTTTGCTGCTCGGGGACTTCAACCTCTGGGCCAACTCCTCACAAGACCCCGTGGCCGATGCCTGCATCGACCACCTGGAAGGTCTAGGGCTACAACAACTAGTATGTGGGCCCACACATGCTTCAGGTCATACACTTGATCTAATTTTCAGACAAAATCTGGAAATAAAAATCTTGGAAAATGAACCGTTGCCATGGTCAGATCACCATGCCATCAAATTCATTCTTTCCAACTTCCCCCCCTTAACAAAAACATCAAATCCAGTGACCACACACTGGACTAGATGTCAGAAGAAGCTCCACTCGGAATTCTTCAAAGCCGCGTTAAGGAAAAGAATAAAAACAATTCAGCCGCATCAATCGGCTGAAGAAACACTGGATTCCATTAACACAGCCCTATTACAGTCAGCCGACTTAATAGCGCCGAAACGAAAGACCCAGATCTGGAAAAAAAACTCCAGCTGGTTGAACAACCAACTGGCGTTACTGAAGCAAGAGCGTAGAAGGGCGGAAGCCGCCTGGAAGAGAAGCCCATTAGATGAGAACCTCTCTATCTACAAGGCAATAACTAAGAAATATCACAAAGAAACCTTTAAGGCCAAGAAAAATTATTTTTCTGAGGCTATCAACAGCGCCCTGAATCGCCCCCGCAGCTGGTCACTGCGACCATGAATCCAGGATGTCTTGAAGCCCCCAATTCGGACTCACAAGAATTTTGCAATGAATTATCGGATTACTTCATTAATAAAATCGAGGGAATCCGGCAAAGCATTCAGCAGAACAATTCCCCCCGTAGCCCCCCCAGTAATAATTTACACAACACCTGTAGTAATTCATCCCAACCAGGTAAGTTCACGCTGGAACCTATCACTATCCAAGCCACAAAACATATCATCGGTACTCTGCGTAACAGCACTGCGCCAAATGATATCATCCCCACCAAACTGTTGAAGGAGTGCGCCGACATCCTGGCACCTCCTATCACACAGCTTATTAACCAATCTTTCATGGAGGGCATAGTGCCCTCCCAGTTGAAGGAGGGTATAATTAGACCCATCTTAAAGAAATCTACCCTGGACCCCAAGGATCCACTCCACCGCCGCCCTATAACAAGCTTAAACACTTTTTCCAAGATTATGGAGAAAGCAGTGGTGCAACAGCTGCAACAGCATCTAGACACCCACAACCTACTCGACCCATTTCAATCAGGTTTCCGCCCTGGACACGGGACAGAAACAGCATTGCTTAAGATATGGGACGACGCTCTCGAGGCCGCAGACGAAGGAGAATCTTGTCTTCTGGTTCTGTTAGACCTGAGCGCAGCTTTCGACACAGTAGACCATAAGCTTTTATTGACCCGGCTAGCTGAAGTAGCCAGAGTCGCAGAAGGCGATTTATCTTGGTTCTCCTCCTTTTTGGAAAACAGATCGCAAATAGTGAAGTTAGGACCTTTCTTTTCGGAAAAACGCACGGTATCATACGGAGTCCCTCAGGGATCCCCGCTGTCGCCGGTGTTATTCAACATTTATCTCCGTCCGCTTTTTGAGATCATCAGCAGTCAAAAACTGCTCTATCACTCATATGCAGACGACACGCAACTGTATTTCCGCATTTGCAATAAAAAGGATCACCACCTCAATCTAGAGACATGTCTCTCTTTGATAGAGGACTGGATGACAAAGAGTTATCGGAAACTCAACGGAGCGAAAACAGAACTCCTTCTGTTTCACGCCAAACGTAAGAATCTACCTGCAACAACTTGGACACCCCCGCCCATTCTGGGCAAAATCATCACCCCTAGCGCCAAAGTCAAAAGCCTTGGGGTCATTTTCGACTCCTACATGACTATGGACGCACAAATAGTGTCAGTAGTCAGCGGATCTCACCATCTGCTGCGCCTACTACGCAGGCTTATCCCTTTTATCCCCAAAGAAGACATATCGGTCGTGGTGGGAGCAATTGTTAACTCCAGATTGGACTATGCAAATGCCCTTTACCTCGGACTCCCAAAGTACCAAATCGCTCGTCTACAAGTCGTTCAAAATACGGCCGCTAGACTTGTGACTGGGAAAAAACTCTGGGAATCAATCTCACCTTCACTGAGAACCCTTCACTGGTTACCAGTAAAAGACAGAATCACTTTTAAAGCACTCTGTCTAACGCATAGATGTATCCATGGGAATGCTCCCCATTATCTACGCGAAAAAATAAAAGCCCATAACCCTAATCGCGTGCTGCGATCCACTGATCAAAATCTCCTGCAGATACCGAAAGCCGGATACAAATCTAAAGGAGATAGAAGATTTGCGGTCCAAGGTCCCAGACTATGGAACGCTTTGCCAACCAGTATTCGGTTGGAGGAGAACTACTTAGCATTCAGGAGAAAGATCAAGACTCATCTCTTTTGATACCAAAGGAGACAGGAACAACAAGCGCCCAGAGGCGATTCAGTTCGCATGTGCCGCGCTATACAAGTTTTCATTCATTCATTCATTCATAAGTAGGATCGGCGTGTTGTGTTACCTGGCAGGTGTCTAGGGGTGATACTTGTGAGTTGAGGAGAAGAGAGCGAATGTCCAGTCTTTAGTTGGGTTTTCTTCAATGCTTTATTCCAAGGCCCAACATGACCTTCAACGCCATGGTACAGGACAGGAAAAGGTTGATGAGCAGAGAGAGAGAGAGCTTGAGTATCAGGCCTTGGATATCGAGAGGTGAGAGAGCAGTCTTACTCTCAGCAGTGATAAACTCAGTTCGTCGCCACTCCAATTGGAATGGGTAAAGTGCCCCCGGACAGGTCTCTGCCACAGGCCTGGCAGCCGGAACGTCACTTGCAAACGTTGGGAGGACCAGGCCTCTGCCACAGGCCTGGCTCGGGCCTCTGCCACAGGCCTAGTACTTGAATGAGCATGAAATAGAAATGAGTCCTCCCAATAGATTTAGTTAGAGTCCCTGGATCCCCGATGGTTCGTTCAAGCCCTATTGGATCACCTGCCTCCGGGTTCTCCTCAAGCCGATTCCCCACTATACAGCTTCCAGCTTGGGATCCTTTTAGGAAAGGTTTGGGACCCAGCAGCTTTTGGTATCCCTCTCCATGTTAGAGTGAAGCTCCGCATTGTGCGCAACTTCGGCCAGGTAGGCCACGGCTGCGTGGTCCATAGATGCGCGCACCCTGAAGGTGGATGCCGCACCTGGAACTCAGACCCTGCAGAAAACAAGAACGGCCCTCAGGCCAAGGCGGCTGCCCCAGATATAGCCTCCCTCAGCATGCCCTGTCGGGGAAACAAACCCCTCTGATTGGCTGCTGAGGAAAACGATTTCGCCAGAACCCCTCTAGTGCCAACTGCCGCCCAGGGGTGAACACACACCCCTGGAGGGCAGACCAGCCCACAGGACAGTTCTGGAAATGGCAACAGCCCAAATTTGACAAATTGCGAATGGGAACCAACCTATCTCTCCCATTCCCCACTAACTTTAGTTTAACGCCCCTACAAAAAAGCAAGGGGGCGCTACATAAATGGTGCCTGATGAACTGGGTCATTCTCTGGCTCGATTTGCTGTTGGTCAAATTTAGGGGAATTTTAATGATAGTAAGTATCCCTGATTGGATATTTGGATAATTGGATAATCTTAGGGTGAGAATAAATAATATATTATTTTAGCAAGTGTTCTTTTGTGCCGCAAGAAAGCATCTGGACTAAAAGATTGCTAAAGCATATAGTGACGGTCATTAGGGGCTCCTGCAGGGTAGGCTGACACTAACATGTTTTTCTTTGGATCCATTCAATATTCTAAATCCTTGGGAAAACCATTAGGAGGCTTGTGTGGAAGGATTGTTAACCTGTGAGCTTTCTCCCTAATTTTGCAGATGTGGAATTAACGTAATGAAAGAGCGACTACGTGAGTTGAGCATTACAGCAAGATGGTGCATACTGTAACCATTAGGGACATGTGGTTGTGTGTGCTAAATCTTGACAAGGAAAGGGTTAGCAAGAGGCTAGACTTTGATCCATCGAACAGGAGTAGGAAGAAGGATGAAAACTAGCAGAATGAATGAAAAAAATACCACCCAAACATAATGTGATATAACAGACTCCAACACCCACTGGAGCTCCTGCTTTTCTGCATTCTCCCAGAATGCCTTGCAGTAACATCAGGAGAAAGTAGCTACACTTATGTATATGTTGCTGGGTTATATAAACCTATAGGGCTCCAAAAATGAAAAAAAAAAAAAATTGTCCCATCGAAAAAGAGGACCTGCCACTTTTGTGAATGTCCGATTATTCGGTGTCCCTCATATAAAAATCACCCCTAGTTGTTTTTATGTCTGTCACTATAGCTTTATTGTTTATATTGTATTGAAGTTTGATTTTGTATTTTTTGTATATGTATTCTTTTGTGTATATTTATGGCTGATGATCAGCATGTCTTGTAGGCCCACACTTGAAGTACCACCACTGTGCCTTAAGGCACGTGGGGGGTATAAGAGGATGAGTTGCCATGCTGTTTGGTTATACCCATGGATAAGTCTGTAGGACATTGACGAAACATGTCGGGGGCATGGTTAAACAGCAACCATCTGTAAGCACTTAACGCAGGACACCAGATCAGAGAATAGCGGTTCGAGCTAGAGGAGCGGGTGAGAGTGATATCAAAGCCGTACACTTCAGGTCTGCCGTGACCACACTATATACTACGAATCAAAATAAATAAATAGACATAAATACATTATACATTTCCTACCGATTCAGATGATCTGTCAAGAGAGAACATTTTTAACATTAGCACACACTGATGGGGCTATAGGCATTAAATTGATTGTATTCAAATACATTTGAAAAAGAACCCCCTTTAAATTTTCGAAAATACAGTCCTATCGTTAAAACCATTAATGGCCTTTCCCCCTTCAGCTATGCGACTTCTATTAATCTCTAACGATCCTTAGGGAATGGAGTCAATTATTCATGTCATGATTTCTTCTGTCACTTTCTGCGTTTTCAAAGAAAAATCATTACCTGGGGAGACGTCTTTCTAAATTTCTTCCATTTGTCGATTGGGATTTCTGTTAACCCATTTCTAATGTTATTACTTGTAGGCATTTTTATTTTTATTCTGTGTGTTAAAACCAACCTACATGTTCTTATAATTGGAAACAATAGAGAGGCTTAATTCTTTAAATCTCAGCTCAACGTTCTCTTGAGCTGATATAAAGCTGTAGTCCCGGGAAACAGCTAAATACACAGATGAAATGGCAACTGATTTGCATTTGTGTCCATCCACTCTTGCAGAGCCGGGACTGGACAGTGAAAGGAGAAGCAGCAGACTGATGATCTCCTCTCTCTGTTACTTTGCCCTCTCTTTCAGTTTGAGTGTTCTCCGTTAGCAGCACACCTGACTGACACTTCTTTATATATTATATTGTACTAACATTTACTATATATAGCTTGTAATATTTATGTGGCACTATACTTTGAGCTGCTCCTACGTTTCTTAATTAGAGCTCTACTGTATAGGGGTGCAACAAGCTGATACAAACAGTGTTAATTTCGTTGTTTAAAACTAACTAAAACCTTTAAGGCCGCATACACACGATGAGACATGTCCGCTCAAACATGTCCGATGGACCGTTTGCAGCGGACATGTCTCATCGGATTTTGGTCCGATGGTATGTACACACCATCGGACCAAAATCCCCTCGATCTGAGGACGCGGTGACGTGGCGGTGACGTTGACACCGCCACGTCACCAAACCCGGAAATTAAATGCGTCGGACCGGTTTCAGCAGATAAATTCGATCGTGTGTACGCGGCCATAGTCGACTAACTTAATTCCATTTTAGTCCACTAAAATACGACTAAAACGAAAACAGTTCAGACGACTAAAAATAAAATGCCATTTTAGTCAAAAGACTTAAGCCTCGTACACACGACCTGTGTCCTCAGCAAGAAAACTGCTGGCAGAGCTTTTTGCCAAGAAAACCGTTTGTGTGTATGGTTTCTCATTGAGAAAACTGTCGTGAATCTTGACGAGAAAAAAAAAGAGAACCTGATCTCTATTTTCTTGTTGGGAGTCTCAATTTTCTCGTTGTGATTCAAGACGAGGAAACCATTGGTGTGTATGATTTTCCGAGTCTTAAAAAAACACGCATGCTCAGAATCAAGTATGAGAATGGAGTGCTCCTTTTGGTAAAACTAGCATTCGTAATGGAGATAGCACATCAGTCAGCATTCTGAACAGCAGAAAATCCGAAAGCACGAAGACTGAAAAGCGCAAATCGTCTCTCACCAAACTTTTAACTAAAACACAGTAACACGAGATTAGCAAAAGGAGCCCAAGGGGTGGCGCCGTTGGAATCGAACTTCCCCTTTATACTGCCGTCGTACGTGTTATGAGTCACTTTAGACCGACGATATTTTGGATTGAAAGTGTGTATGCAAGGAAAGCTAGACAAGAATCCCGTCAAGCTTGACAAGAATCCCGTCAAGCTTGACAAGAATCCCGTCAAGCTTGACAAGAATCCCGTCACGAAAAACAGCGTTTTTTTACGGCTGGATTCTCGGCCGTGTGTATGAGGCCTAAGACTAAAACTAAATTGAAATTTGACAAAAAAATGAACTCTGGTCTGTAGTGCATGTTCATACCTCAATAACATAAGTAATAACATATTTGATTTTTCGCTCCAGCTGTATATGAGTTTGGAAATTGTAGAGAAATGCTTAAATAATGCATTACAATTTAACTACACCCATTCGATTCTAGATGACTAAATTTTGTTTTAGTCGACTAAAATGGTTTTAGTCGACTAAAATGGTTTTAGTCGACTAAAAATGTACTGGATAATTTAGTCAACTAAAATGTAGGCCATAAGCCTAGGCTTTTTTCCAGACAAGAAACAGAAAGTGGACCGTTTAAGGTATTTACTGGCAGAAAAAAAAAATGTTTTACTATCCAAAGTTAAAACAGCAAGGGCATTTTAGTTGGCTAAAATGTCCTGGAGATTTAGTCGACTAAATACGACTAAAACTAAAACACTTGCAGAAGACTAAAATGGGATTAAAACTAAAATGCCATTTTGGTCCTAAGACTAATGCCGCGTACACACGACCATTTTTAATGTCATTGAAAAAACAAAGTTTTTCTCGACGTGATTCTTGTCAAGCCTGCCTTGCATACACACGATCGTGGAAAAAAAAAAATGCTCGAGCAAAGCGCGGAGACGTACAACACGTACGACGGCACTATAAATAGGAAGTTCTATTCGAAAGGAGCCACCCTTTGGGGTGATTATGCAAATTTCCCTTCTCATAACTTCCTTCTGAGCATGTGCGTTTTCCCCTGCCGTTAAAGCCTACACATGACATGAAAGACGACAACGTGAAAAACGACGGCCTGAAAAACGTAGAGAAAAAATAGAGCATGTTCTACATTTTTAATGGTAATTTTTCATGTCACGAAAAATGTACTGGAGCCCACACACGATCCTTTTTAATGACCAATTTAAAAAATTCAATTTTTCTCGTCATGAAAAACGTTCGTGTGAACGCGGCATTAGACTAAAACTTAATCAAAATTTGCTGCCAAAATGAACACTGGATACAAACTCCGATTCAGGTATGTGCGATAATTTGTCTTTTATATTTGCCCACAATAAAATTTTAAGTTTAAAATGGATGCCCTTGTTGTATTCTTTGGGACACCCTCTGATTCCTAGACACAGAAGAAGAGGGAGAACAGTGGCGGAGGAAGGTGGTCAGATCTTTCACAACAGATGGAAAATAATGAGTCAACTGTGCCTGGGGTGAACGTTCCTTGCAATTTACTTTAAATACTTTCTTTTATGTAGGGCTCGTTCCTCACGTAGTCATCATCTGTAGGGTTAAGACTTTAAGAAAAAAAATGCCACTCTGAAGTCCCTTTGCCCTTTCCCAGAAATTAATGCAAAACACATTTGTGCAAAATATTCAAAGGAAACCATTCCTGGGAGAAACAAGGAGGCTGCCAGTGATGACATTAAAGTTTGCAAATGCTGGTTGCCTGGCTGTAAAAAGTAAGGACTTCTGGTTTTAAGTGGTTGTAAACCTCAGACATTATATATGAGCAAAGCATATCCCTCTATAGTGTGAGCTTGTCTCAATCAAGAGCACTAAGGGCCAGATTCAGAAAGACTTGCGCTGGAGTATATCGGTATGCGCCGCGTAACTGTCAAGATGCGCCGTAGTATCTATGCGGCTGTACCCACCAAACTAGATGCGACAGAAAACTGGCTTTTTCCGACCGGCTTAACTTTCCTTTGCCAGAGTATCGTAAGCGCATATTTTCGCTTGTCGCATCCGTCGTGCCTATTGATTTCCCATTCAAATATGCAAATGAGGGAGATTTCCCGATTCGCGAACGGATTAGCACCAGACGCTGGCTACATGCGCCGCGCGTATGTCGTCCATCTGTCGCAAAGGTATTCCTACAAATAGCTGCTTTATCTTTACTCCTGACAGCCACAGGTCAGCAGGAGAGCAGCTACAGCAGCATCGTTACCGACGAAAATAGCAAGCTTAACAACCACACTTGCAAGGACAACACCTCTGTGTGACAACATGCCAGGGGCAGCCGTGGTCCTAGCACTACTAATGGGTCCCCCGGTACAGAGGAGGAGGGCACGTGAGAGGATATATCGCACGCGCATGAGCCTCTTGGCATGGCATGGGTGATGAGGAGGTGTATCGCCTCTTCAGATTCAGCCCTGATGCAATACTTGAACTAACCACAACCCTGCAGGATGACATCACCAGCAAGACACACCGCTCACAAGCAGTGCAGCCACTGGTGAAGGTACTGGCAACACTTAATTTCCTTGCAAGTGGATCATTCCAGCGTACAAGTGGAGTGGTGGCTGGGATGTCACAATCCTCCATGAGCAGATGTGTGCACCAGGTTGTCCCCGCAATCCTCAGACGCATGTCCCACCACATCATCAGACCAACCACTGAGGAGCTGCGGCTGAAGGCAATGACAGATTTCTACAGAATTGCCAGATTCCCACGCACCGTGGGGGCCATTGATTGCACACATGTGGCCCTACAGCCCCCCAGTGCCACAGAGCACATATAAGCATTGGCATTGCATCAACGTACAGGTGATAGCCGATGCCCAATGCCTCATATGGCACGTCCGTGCCAAACACCCCGGATCCAGCCATGACAGCTACATCTACAATCAGAGTCCCATCCAAATGGAATTCGAACAGAACGTGTATGGGGACAGCTGGCTGGTTGGTGAGTGACATGGGTGGCAGGCATGACTGTTCCCCCCCATGGTGCACACATCACAAGGGGCACATGCATGACTAACATCCTCCTGTCTTTTCCCTTACAGGTGACTCTGCATATGCACTGGGACCCCATCTAATGACTCCTTTCCGGAAACCCCCAAACCAGAGGAGAGAGAAGATACAATGCCGCACATATCAAAACTCGTGCAGTGGTGGAACAAACATTTGGGCTCCTGAAGTCCCGCTTCCGCTGCCTGGATAAGTCTGGGGGGGCCCTATTGTATTCCTCTACCTTTGTGTGTCAGATCATCGGTGCATGTTGCATTCTGCACAACTTTGCCATGAGAAAGGGCCTGCAGATTGACATACGTGATGACCTGACCCCTCAACCAGACAGCCCCCCCCCCCTGCCAGAGGAGACCCATTCAGCTGATGGAAGAGCAGTCAGGAGGGTCCTCGCCGTAGGCATCTTTGGACACTAAACAAAAACATTGATCACACGGACAATGCACGCATGCACACCACTGAGGTCCCTAGATCACACACACCACATCCACATCGCATTGGATTAGCCCAAGTCCAACATGCAGGACTTGGGAGCAGCAACGCCGCGTCAAGGCCCCAATGGTGTCGCTGTCCATTCATACGCCATTCACACGTCATTTACACAGCCGTGGGGATAACTTCTCCCCAACGGCCGAGGGTGACAGCCCTTACTGGCAGGAGTGCACGACTGACCGTGTGCAGTTAAACTCAAAATAAAAAACTCATAACCTGAGCAACATTTAAAAAAAAAAAACTCATAACCTGAGCAACGTTAAAAAAAAACTCATAACCTGAGCAACATAAAAAAAAAAAACTCATAACCTGAGCCGATAATAATAAAAAAAAAATCCAAAAAGCCCTCATCTGGGCTGACGTGGGGCTCTTTCTTGTGGGCCCTCTCTGGCTCCTCAGCTGCCTGGAGGGAGTGGGTGGGGGGGCATCTGGAGGTGGCTGATCCCCGGGTGGGCCACTCCTGGCAGGTGTGGCCTGCATGCCCTCCAAGGCCATGGCTATCCGGCCGAGGTAGGAATTTGTGTGGGCCTGCATCCTCAGCTGCCGGTTGACTTGGTAATGTTGTGCCCGCTGCCTCTGCCTCCCCTGGTCCCGGATAGCAGCAGTGTTGGCCTGGACGGCTGCCTAAGATCAGCCTGCACCTCCCCCAGGCAGTTGCAGCTGACATCCTGCACTGCATTGGACATCTGGGACACGGAGCCCAGGCTGTCAGCTACCCGGTCCAGGTGCCCAGCAATCTCCCCCATCTGCTGGGTCTGCCTGGCCTGGTCCCTCGCCATCTGGTCATGGACCACATCAGACACCCCCCTGGTCTTCCGGGTTGCCTTCCTGGGGCCAGGAGATGGTAGTCCCCGGGGGGATGGAGTCGCCCTTGAGGTGCTTCCAATGATGGGGGAGGGGATTTGAGAGGGCCCTGCTGAAGGGGAGGACTCCTCCAAAAATAAAACAAAGTCCTGGTCGGGGACAACAGGCTCCTCCTCAACCACCTCAGCAGGTGAGGTGTGGGCACTCCCCTCCATCTCGGTGTCTTCACAACCCAGGGTGTCGGGCTCAGAATGCCGTTGGGGGGATGGGGTGGACTGGCTGCCGGCAGATGATGGCCAAGCTCCGTCATCTGTGGATGACATAAAGCAGACACATGTTGGTGGTCCCACACACTTGGCACATGTACCCCCCCCCACATGCAACACACCAAATAGGGGATAAAAAACACTTACCTGTCCTGGAGCCTTCCTCCACGGAATCATATCCCGGTACCCCCTCCAACTGCTCCCTCTCCAGGCAGCGGCTACCACCTCCTCCTCCGTGGTCAGGCTGACCGCACATGGGGGTCCACCCCCCGTGCCCCTCTCATGCCTCCTGATGGTGGCCACCTTGCCCAGGACTTTGCGCCTCAAATCGTTTATTTTTTTGGCTATATCCACAGCAGTCCGGGTGGAATAGCCCAAAACATTGACCCTGCCAGCAATGCTCTCCAGGATGGCCTGCTTCCTATCAAGGCTGGTCTTCCGACTTTTCCTGCCATGGAGGAAGTCATTGTAGGTCTCAATAGTGGAAATCACTACAGACAGCTCCTGGGCGTTGAAGTTGAGGTTTCTCCTCTCTTTGCGGGGAACGGGAGCAGCCATCGCACAGCAAAAGTTACTTCCCTGGGGTGGGGGGAACCGGATATACTTTTGCGCCGGAAAGGCGCACCTGCGGCCGCTTTTACACATTGCGCTGCCGTTTCCCATGAAGTGGTGCCGACGGAAGTTGTAAGCATGCGCACAGGGGAGCGAGTGGAGCCCTCCCTCACTGCGCATGCTCCGTGGATGATGCGCTGAACGTAAGTCTCTGCGCTGGGCTCCGCCCATCATTTACATATGATCACACCCACTTCCACTTGCGTCGGGTTGCACCAGCGCATTTTCGTTACTCCGCCGCAAAGTAACGAACATGCGCTTGGTGAATACTGTACTTGACTCACTAGTTCGCGTCAGCGTAACGTATATGCGCTGTGCTACGCTGGATAAAATATGCGCGCATTTACCTGAATCTGGCCCTAAGTGTTTTTTCTGTCCATTGCTTCGTTCCTCTGTTATCAGCCCAGATAACGAGGATAACTTGCCACACATTTGTGGCAGTGTTGAATTGTAAATCTGATAACTTGCTGTACATTTTCACTGGCAAGTTGTACAGTGGGGATTATAAGTTTGGGCACCCCAGGTAAAAATTGGTATTAATGTGCATAACAAAGCCAAGGAAAGACGGAAAAATCTCCAAAAGGCATCAAATTACAGATTAGACATTCTTATAATATGTCAAAAAAAGTTAGATTTTATTTCCATCATTTACACTTTCAAAATTACAGAAAACAAAAAAATGCTGTCTGCAAAATGTATAGCATGCACTGCCCCCTTTGCAAAGCTGAGACCTGCCAGTGTCATGGATTGTTCTCAATCATCGTCTGGGAAGACCAGGTGATGTCAATCTCAAAGGTTATAAATGCCCAGACTCATCTGACCTTGCCCCAACAATCAGCACCATGGGTTCTTCTAAGCAGTTGTCTAGAAAACTAAAACTGAAAATAGTTGACGCTCACAAAGCTGGAGAAGGCTATAAGAAGATAGCAAAGTGTTTTCAGATGTCAATATCCTCTGTTCGGAATGTAATTAAGAAATGGCAGTCATCAGTGGAAGTTAAAGCAAGATCTGGAAGACCAAGAAAAATATCAGACAGAACAGTTCGCAGGATTGTGAGAAAAGCAATTCAAAACCCACGTTTGACTGTGCGATCCCTCCAGAAACAGGAGATTTGATGCCTTTTGAAGATTTTTCCATCTTTCCTGGCTTCTTTATGCACATTAATACACATTTTTACCTGGGGGGCTCAAACTTTAGATCCCCACTGTACACTTGCAGAGCACTCGAGGCACAAGCTGACTTGTTGACAATGTTTTCACTTTTCTATTTTGTATACCCCGTTTTTTAAATAAACCATACCTGGTTTGATCTGCGCTATTTGAAGCCTCTCTTTCTATTTTTTCCTCCATTGGAGCTTGTATGGAATCATCTGTTACCCATCTGCTGATTGAAGAGAGTCAAGTCTATATTCCAGCTGATTGGACCATTGTTCCTATTCAGGATTTATCCGGGTTTCCGAGACCCTCTTGGACCATCTTCATCCTGATCCAGACCCATTGGGATCACAAGCCTCTATGACCCACTGTTGTACAACAGATGAGTCCATCCCATTTGTTAAGGGTATTTTACCTATTTATGTTTGAAGAGATTGGAGATTAACTGCAGACAAGTTGTTTTCTCATCTGAGTTGTCCTATGGGAAGATTTTCTTCAGTCTGTTTAGTCTTCACATGGACCATTTCCCTATTTTGAAGCCTTGAGCTTCTCTGAACTATTTTCACAAGGAGTTATATGTTCACATATGTGTTTATCCTTTATGATTGCATTTCAGTGTGCACTTTTTCTGTATATTAGTGCTGCACTAATTATCCACTCAAGTTGACTCCAGTTGACACTGTTCCAATTTGTAGCAAATTTGCGTGGCAAGTTTTTAGCAAGAACAAAGTTGCAGTGATGAATCTACAACAAGAGCTCTGCAAGTCTACAGTATGGGAATTCAGCCACAGTGACCCCTGTGGTGGGATGACTATTGCACAACATAACTAAATCAGAACTTGCAAAAGACTTGCAGAATGTTTGCAAAGAAAGTTGATCTGGAGTCATGCAATGCAGACCTGCTGTCATTGTGCAACAAACTTGTGTAGACTGGCAAGTCTAGCAATAGCTTATTAAGTCATTTTCAAACTTGCAGCTCAATTGTTTGCTTGCATGAATCACTTCTGACAAATTTTCCTGACACCAAGAAAAAAATGGTGATAAGGAAGGACACAGCCAGTGACTGACAGCATGTGTGCTTTGTGAAGGGGGGTGTGCCCCTTCCATCCAATCAGCTCTCAGAGCTCTCCTCACTGATGTAACTTCAGCTCTCTGCCCCCTGCTTTTCAGAGCTGAGAGATCCTGTGTGAATTCTGCTCATTAAATGTATATAGGAGAAAGACGGCTGTAGATAAACAGGTACTATTAATGTAGGAGGATTTGTTTAATCTCTGTGTACCTGAGGGCAGTCATTTCACTGGCTATATGTGAGAGTTGACAACCACTTTAACTTAATTTTCCTGCTCTGCATGCTTGGTTAGTTACTTAAAATGGTTGTAAAGGCAGAAGGTTTTTATCTTAAAGTGTTACTAAACCCAGGATCCTGAATTCACAATATCTGGTCTCCCACTATACAAAGAAAATGGAAATGCAATTATTTTAGAGAATATAAACTGCTGATTACCTTTACTCATCAACAGTATATACAGTGCCTTGCAAAATTATTCACCCCCTTGGCTTTTTACCTATTTTAATACATTACAGCCTTTAGTTCAATGTTTTTTTGTTTGTTTTTATCAGTATTATATGTGATGGATCAGAACACAATAGTCTAAGTTGGTGAAGTAAAATTAGAAAAATACATACATAAAACTATTTTTCAAAAATAAAAAACTGATAATTGGCATGTGCATATGTATTTACCTTCTTTGTTATGAAGCCCATAAAAAGCTCTGGTGCAACCGATTACCTTCAGAAGTCACATAATTAGTGAAATTATGTCCACCTGTGTGCAATCTAAGTGTCACATGATCTGTCATTACATAGCCACACCTTTTTGAAAGGCCCCAGAGGCTGCAACACCTAAGCAAGAGGCACCACTAACCAAACACTGCCATGAAGACCAAGGAACCCTCCAAACAAGTAAGGGACAATGTTGTTGAGACGTACAAGTCAGGGTTAGGTTATAAAAAAATATCCAAATCTTTTATGATCCCTAGGAACACCATCAAATCTATCTTAAATGGAAAGAACATGGCACAACAGCAAACCTGCCAAGAGACGGCCGCACACCAAAACTCACAGACCGGGCAAGGAGGTCATTATTTAGTGAGAACAGAGACCTAAGGTAACCCTGGAGGAGCTGTAAAGTTCCACAGCAGAGACTGGAGTATCTGTACATAGGACGACAATAAGGCCTCGTTCATGCGACCGAGGAACTCATCGTAAAAGACACATCGTTTTCCTCGACGAGTTCCTTGTCAGGCTTGTCGAGAATCTTGACAAGCTGTCTTTGCATACACACTGTCAAGACAAAATCTCATCGTTCTCAAACGCGATGACTTCAACACATACAACGGCAGGGGAAGTTCGATTCCACTGGCACAACCATTGGGGCTGCTTTTGCCAATCTCATGTTACTGCGTGTAAAGTAAAAGTTTGGAAAGAGACATTTGCACTATTTAGTCTGTTACAGCGTGACGAATGTGCTGTCTCCATTACAAACGCTCCTTTTTACCGAAGGTGTGCTCCTGTCTCATACTTTATTCTGAGCATGTGCGGGTTTCTAAGCATACACACGAACGTGTTTCTCGTCGAAAACCAGCCCGATGAGGAACACGACGAGGAAATTGAGACTCCCGAGGAAAAAGAGAACTTGTTCTCTTTTCTTCTCGTCGAGTTCCTTGACAGTTTTCTCGATGAAAAAGATACACACGACCGTTTTCCTCGGCAAAAAAGCTCTGCCACCAAGTTTCTTGATGGATTTTGTCGGGGAAAACAGTTGTGTGTACGAGGCCTCAGCCGTACGCTCCATTGGGCTTTATGGCAGAGTGGCCAGAAGAAAGCCATTACTTTCAGTAAAAAACAAAATGGCACATTTTGAGTTTGGGAACAGGCATGTGGGAGACTCCCAAAATGTACGGATGAAGGTGCTCTGGTCTGATGAGACTAAAATTTTACTTTTTGGCCATTAAAGAAAATGTTATGTCTGGCGCAAACCCAACACATCACACCACCCATGTAACTATCAAGCTCATCTAAGGTCCCAGGCCACAGTGTTTATGTGCATTGTGATTCTGTACTTTACATGGGAGTTTGTAGATACTTAATTTTATATGTTACAATAAAATTGAGATTTTTATGGAAATATTTTTCAGAGGTTATTTTGTTGTGCTGATATGTTAAAAAAAAAAAAAAAAAAAAAACCTAGTGTTGTTTGTTATGTACTGTACTTCAATCTGATAGGTCCAAATATACGTACCTCTCCAGAAGACCAAGTCTCCATTTGAATCATCAGGAAGTTTGCCTCAGACCCCCAAATCCACCAAGCTACCATGACAAAGAACCGTTCAGTCCTGTTTTTGCTTCTCATATAATAATGGGGGACAAGTTCTTTATCCAGTTTAACCTTTCTGGAATGACTCCCCACAAGAACTACAGTTCCAACCCCTACGGCTCCTCCCTACTATCTGCCTATAAATCACCAATCAGTTAAGACCTCCTATTTCTACACTACCACCTTGTATTTTAACTATAAATCTGCATTATTCCTCCCAGGGGCGGACTGATAACTCATGGGGCCCCCGGGCAATAGAAGATTATGGGGCCCCTGGGCTTACAGATGGCCACCATGCCAGGAGGCAGTGCAGAGGCGGGGCAGCTAAAATTTCTAGATTTTCACATCAAAAGCATGTCTGTTTCTGACATATCAGGGACAGATGTAAAAAAAAAACACAAATTTTTACATACTATCTCTGGTTTTACTGAGCCTGGCAAACCTGATGAGGGCCCCCTAGTGGCATGGGGCCCTCGGGCAGTGCCCGAGTGTCTCAATGGTCAGTCTGTCCCTGATTCCTCCATAAAGTCATGCAGCTATTCTGTCCATTCTATTCCTTTTGGTCCAGCTTTAAGGGGTTGTAAAGCTTCATGTTTTTTTACCCTAATGCTTCCTATGCAATCCTATGCTTACACGCCCTCCCAGCCCCCCGTTTACTTACCTGAGCCCTTGAAATCTCTGCGTTGTGAACCCTCTAGCTTCACAGCTCTCCTTGGGTCTCCATTGGATGATTGATAGCAGCGCAGCCATTGGCTCCCGCTGCTGTCAATCAAATCAATGACACGGCGCGCTGGGGGCGGGCCGACTGTATTACGGGAGCAATAAGCCCCTTGGGAGAGCACTTCCCAGAGAGGGGGTTAGCTCTTGTGGGGAGGAGCCGAGATAGCTGCCGAGAGACCTCAGAAGACGTGGATCGGGGCCACTCTGTGCAAAACCAGCTGCACAGTGGAGGTAAGTATGACATGTTTGTTATTTAAAAAATAAATAAATAAACCTTTACAACCCCTTTAATAATATTTTAGGTAGCCATCTTGACAATACTGTTTGCCTATCTACTTGTGGATAGGAGTAATGTTATACTTCATTTTGGAAAAATAATTATTGTAGAGCATACACAAAGAAAAAGAGCCGCTGCTCCAGGTGTATGATGATAACCTGAGGTGTAATGTTTTGTAGAGTGCCAGCCCCGGGCCGCTTCTGTGGGAAATTGTAAGAAAAGAAATGGCTGCACATCCAGGAATTACGATTGCCTTTTATTGTTCAAAGTGATAACACCAAAGACACCAACACAAGGTCACATAGACGTGTTTTACACAAACATCTTGTGCTTAATCATTACGATTGTTATAGAGTATAGAGACTGTTAAAATAGTTGAGTATATTTCGAAATTCATCATCTACCAGCGGAGACCAAAATATGGTAGAGATTATATCAGACCCTCTTAGCTGGAACTCCAGCTTACTTAATTCATGAAGCGTTAATTCTTTTTGTCAAGGGAATAGTTTGTATAATTACAGATGAGTCTGATGATGTCAGTGAAGTCAGTGAGTGCTTCGATAAGAGCTGACAGGAACAGATTAAAAGAATGAGGAAAAGTAGACGATTGATTGGCAGCTACTGATTATTTGCTTAGGCCGGACTGACATAAACATTTGAACCGAGCTGCTGACAAGTGGAAGCATTTTAACCTAGCAGATTGCACGATGATCTCTTTGAGGCCGATGCCGTTTTAGGGAAATGTTTGTGCTCCCAGATCCAAAGTGCATAAATATGGGGTCTAACCAGCTCCTTTCAACTATATAGGGGGATATCCACCATATTACACTAATATTAACGAGGCCCCGCGAATCTGGCTACATACAAACCATGTTCACTTGATGGCTGGTGGCGACCTTTCTATTAGTGATTATTTATTCACCTTTGACGTATACTACGTTGATGACTATAGTGTGATACCCTCTCCCAATATATACTGTATTTATTGGCGTATAACACTCACTTTTTTACCCTAAAAATAGAGGGTAAACTGTGCCTGCGTGTTATACGCAGGGGGCTGTGGAAAGTTTTTTCCTGAAACTTCCCTCTTAAAGTTAGCGTGCGTGTTATACACCTGTGCGTGTTATACGCTGATAAATACGGTATATGCACATTGTTTTGTGACTATAATTTGAGCTATAAGGTCTAAAAAACATTAAAAAGTGGATCCTGAAGAAGCCCTTTCATGCGGGTAAAATGTGTTGATCCATATACTTCCTCTTGTCCATTGATGTACAGATGTTTGTATCATATGTCTATGGTTATGAAATATCACTTTTTATGAAGCTTCTCTTTTTAAATTTAGTATAAATAAAAATGGGGGTATTTTATATATTGTGTTTTGTTGCTTACTGTTTTTGGGCACTAAAAAAATCCCAATTTCCCATAGTCTCCCCATCGGGAGAGAGATGGGAAATCTCCTTATACAAATCTTTGCTCTTCAAAGGGCATCGTGCCAGTTTGTTTAACCACTTATGGACCGCCTCCTGCACATATATGTCGGCAGAATGGCACGGCTGGGCACAGGCATGTACAGGTACGTTGCCTTTAAGAGCCCAGCCATGGGTCGCGCGCCGCCAGCGTGCGCACGCGACCCAGTCCGAAGCTCAGCGGCCATGGGACCCGCCGACCCAAACGCTGCCGGTGTCCCCCGCGATCGGTCACAGGAGCTGAAGAACAGGGAGAGGTGTGTGTAAACACACCTTCCCCATTCTTCACAGTGGCACTATCATTGATCGTCTGTTCCCTGATACAGGGAAAGACGATCAATGACATCCAGCCCCGCCCCCTACAGTTAGAAACACATATGAGGTCACACTTAACCCCTACAGCACCCCCAGTGGTTAACTCCTAAACTGCAATTGGCATTTTCACAGTAATCAGTGCATTTTTATAGCACTTTTTGCTGTAAAATGACAATGGTCCCAAAAATTTTGGGGATACCTATTAAAGTAAAAAATATTGAATTTTTTTCAAAATTGTCGCTCTATTTTTGTTTATAGCGCAAAAAATAAAAAGGGCAGAGGTGATCAAATACCACCAAAAGAAAGCTCTATTTGTTGGAAAAAAAGGACGCCAATTTTGTTTGGGAACCACGTCGCATGACCACGCAATTGTCAGTTAAAGTGACGCAGTGCCGAATCGCAAAAAGGGGCAAGGTCCTTAACCACTTGCCTACTGTGCACCTACACCCCCTTCCTGCTCAGACAAAATTTTAGCTTCCGGCACAGCGTCGCTTTAACTGACAATTGTGCGGTCGTGCGACGTGGCTCCCAAACAAAATTGATGTCCTTTTTTCCCCCACAAATAGAGCTTTCTTTTGGTGGTATTTAATCGCCCGTGCGTTTTTTATTTTTTGCGCTATAAACAAAAAAAGAGCGACAATTTTGAAAAAAGACACAATATTTTTTGCTTTTTGCTATAATAAATATCCCATTTAAAAAAAAAAAAAATGTTTTATCTCAGTTTAGGCCGATACATATTCTTCTACATATTTTTGGTAAAAAAATGTAAAAAATAAAATCGCAATAACCGTATTGTGACTGGTTTGCGCAAAAGTTATATTGCCTACAAAATACGGGACATAATTATGATTTTTTTTTAATAGGAATGGCGGCGATCTGCGATTTTTTTTCGGGACTGGGACATTATATATATACACATCGGACACTTTTGACACATTTTTGGGACCATTTACATTTATACAGTGAGCAATGCTATAAATATGCATTGATAACTGTATAAATGTAACTGGCAGGGAAGGGGTTAACCACTAGGGTGTGTATCCTAGGTGTGTTCTAACTGTGGGGGAAGGGGGGGTGACTGGGGGAGGTGACCGATTGTGTCCCTATGTACAAGGGACACAATCGGTCTCCTCTCTCCCTGACAGGGACGTGCAGCTCTGTGTTTACACACAGAGCTCCACGTCCCAGCTCAGTTACTCGGCAATCGCGTGTGCCCGGCGGTCATCGCGGCCGCCGGGCACACGCACGGGGTTCTCAGTGATGCGACGGGTGCGCGCGCGTGCCCCTAGCAGCTTTTCATATGACGTGCAGTCAGGACAATGGAGTTACCCGCCCGTCGTCATATACCTAATATTATAGTTAGCCACTGTGATGAAACCTTTTACCTTATCTACTTGTTGATAGGAGGAACTTTACACTTAACTTTGGAAAAATAATCATTAGAGAGTATATAGATCATAGGTGTCAAACACAAGGCCCGTGGCCTGAATCCGGCCCTCCAGGCCAGTTCATGTGACACCCCCTGATATAGACTGTTAAAGTAGTTGAGTATATTTCAAAATTCATCATCTATCAGCCAAAGCCAAAATATGGTAGAGATTATATCAGACCCTCTTAGCCGGACCGCCAGCTCACTTAATTCATGAAGCGTGAATTCTTTTTGTCAAGGGAATAGTTTGTATAATTACAGATGAGTCTGATGATGTCAGTGAAGTCAGTGAGTGCTTCGATTAGAGCTGACAGGAACAGATTAAAAGAATGAGGAAAAGTAGGCGATTGATTGGCAGCTACTGATTATTTGATCAGGCCGGACTGACATAAACATTTGAACCGAGCTGCTGACAAGTGGAAGCATTTTAAACTAGCAGATTGCACGATTGATTCTTTGAGGTCGATGCTGTTTTAGGGAAACATTTGTGCTGCCAGATCCAAAGTACATAAATCTGACGGTTGGAGATAGGAAGTGACAGGCATCATATCAATGCACATACCAGTTTGAAGTAGATGTAAACTTTAACTGAATGGCATTTGTTTGCTAAAAGCACTATGTGTTAATATTAATTGCTATTTAAAAAAAAAAGTTTAGCATTTTTTTTAGCCTTTAGTCTCATTGCTGGTGATCTCATTCAGTAACTTTGCAGCCACTTTTAGTCTACATATAGTACATGCCAGCGATGGGTGCCTGGTCCCTTGTGCCTTAGTATAAGGGCACTTGGAATGATGGAAGCACATACAGTACATGGGCTGTGTTAAACAATGGAAATTATACATGTTAAGGCCTCTTTCACATGAGGCGAATTCCGTCGCTACAGAGTCCTCCAGCTCCCGCTGGCTCAACGGGAGATCTCTCCATTGCTCACTGAGCAGGGAGGGGCCTGTGCAATGCCGCTGTCTCCTATGGAGAGATCTGATGAAAACAGACAGCATGTCCGTTTTCATCAGATCTCACCCGATCTGATCCGCCATGGACGGATGGGGACGTATCGCCATATGGCTGATTTTGGCGGATCGGATTGGATGTCAGCGGACATGTCTCCGCTGATATCCGATGCTCCATAGGCATGCATGAAGTGGCCATCCAGGTCCACGGACAATACTGACAGGCGGACCTGCACTATCCGACCATGTGAAAGGGGCCTAAAACAGCACAGGCATGATTGGCTATTTTGTGATGGGGTGTGACTTGAACATTTCTTAGTGATAGATCCCTTTTAAGACTAGCTCCTAGACCAGCTGCTATGACGTTTCAGGAATTACGGCCGCAGCACTCGATCTGAAGGAACGGCACCAGGAGGATACCGCTCCTTCAGAGCTCATGCACCAGCGATCTTACGGGCTACCAAAAGAGCGATTATCTCCTTAACGGTGCGCGCTTAAGAGATATTCATTTTACCTACAGGTAAGCTTTGTTATACTGTAAGTGTAACTTTAGGTACAAATCACAAAAAAGACTTTACTACCACTTTAATTTCACTGAACTCGCGCAATTTCACTCCCTCTGGCAGTCCCGATTTCGGCACGATTTAGGAGACATCTGTGCAGGTTTCTGCACAGATGTCAATGTAAATCGCGTCCTGAAATCGCAAAAAGTAGTACAGGAACTACTTTTTGAAATCGGTGCAGCGCCGCAGATGCGGCGTCGCACCGATTAGGACGGTGTCATTGCCGGCAATTGCCGCCGATTTGAGATGCGATTTCACATGTGAAATCGCATCTCAAATCGAACTAAATCGTACCCAGTGTGAACCTGGGCTTAAGGCTGACTGAAGAAATCCAGGCTTTAGTTTTGGATACACTGGGAGAGGGTTTATTTGTTGCTATTATTGCTGTTTTTGTCAGTATTACTTGTGCCAACTCTATAATTTTTACAAAAATTGCTGTGCAGTCTGAATTCTTGATCTACCAGTCACTAAATTCTGATCCTGATCTGGGTAACATTGGCAGTAAAACCTCATGGATAGGATCACTTCTGTTGCCACCGTAGCAGGTGATGAAACCCTTCAGTGACAACGGCTACTCTTCTCCCATCCATAAAGAATAATTAGCAGTATAGTAAGAGGTACTGAGATTGCAGCTGTGAGAGAGGCAAGTACCTAAAGATAAGGGAATAATGTAGAACAAGAGTTCTTATGCCGCGTACACACAATCATTTTTCAGCATGAAAAAAAACTTTGGCCCAGATTCAGAGAGCCATTACGCCTGTCTAACTGGTGTTAGACTGGAGTAATTTCAAATTACGCGCGTTTTCTAGCTAGTCGAAAACCTCAAACCATGAATAGACGGCTGCGGGCTTCAATTCGACTGGATTACGTGTTCGTACGCCTTCGGATCTACGCTGCAATAAAATTGCGGCCACTGGGTGGACTTCCCGTCGTTTTCAGCGTCGGGGTATGCAAATGAGCTTTTGCCGGCGATCCCCGAAATTACGATCTTCAATCGCAATCTCTTACGGCACCTTTAGTCATCTTTTATTTGCGTAACACTATACCTGCTCTAATATTAGACAGCCCATGTTAAGTACGCCAGTCGTTCCCGTGTCGAATTTCTAAGTTTTCCGACGTCTTTTATTTATTTTTTCGTAAGTCGTCCGGGAATAGGAATGTTCGTAAACGACACTACTCAAACAACGAATGACGTAACAACGTGATTTCGCGCAATGCACAGCGGGAAATTTCTGAACGGAGCATGCGCAGTTCGATCGCCGCGGGGTCGTGCTAAATTGAAATGCTTCACGCCACCCAATCGCGTATTTCGATTACGCGGCAAGAAATAGACTACGCCGCCGTAGCGTACGGGCAAAAATCTACCAGGATTCGGTGTAGAGCCTGGTGAAATACGGCAGCGTAGAGTATTTCGATTACGCAGCGCAATATTAAGTGTATGTGAATCTGGGCCTTTGTTTTTAAGCATGTCCAAAAAACAAAGTTTTTCAAAATTCATCATTAAAAACGATGTTGCCCACACACCATTGATTAAAAAAAATGATGAACAAAGCACGGTGATGTACAACACGTATGACGGCACTCTAAAGGGGAAGTTCTATTCACCTTTGGGCTACTTTAGCTGATACCTTGTTAGTAAAAGACGATTTGCGCTTTTCTGTCTGTTACAGCGTGATGAATGTGCTTACTCCATTATGAACGGTAGTTTTACCAGAACTAGCGCTCCCGTCCCATAACTTGCTTCTAAGCATGCGCAGGTTTAAAACGTCATTTTAGCCCACACACGATCATTTTCAGAACCTGAAAAATGATGTGTAGCCCACACACGATCATTTTAAACATTGGATACTCAGCTGCTGCATTCGAATTGAAAAAAAAAATTAAAAAATTAAAAATTAGAATTGTTGCTGTCGTGGGACCCAAAAACAAAACAGATAAACTAGGCAAAATGTACTACACAGTCATGCAGTCATCACAAACACATCCACAGCACATTGTTTAACCACTTAAGGACTGCCTACCGCCGATATACGACGGCAGAATGGCACAGCTGGGCAAACCAATGTATATGTACGTTACCCTTTAAAGGGGTAATTCCCCCAAAAACCTTTTTTTAACATTGATTGAGGCTCGTTATGTCAAGGGGAATCGGGTGGTTTTTTATTAGAAACGAAGCAATACTTACCGTTTTACAGATGCATCGTCTCCGTCGCTTCCGGGTATGATCGTCTGGTCTGGGCGTGCCTATTTGATTGACGAGTAGCCGAAAGAAGCCGAGCGACGGTGCGGCTCTATACTGCGCCTGCGCACCGTCGTTCGGCTACTTTCGGAAAATCGTGACGCGATGTATGCGACCTCGGAAGCCTGTCAATCAAATAGGCACGCCTATAGTCGGAGCCCATACCCGGAAGCGTCGGAGACGATGCATCTCTAAAACGGTAAGTACTGCTTCATTTCTAAAAAAAAAAAACCTGATTCCCCTTGACATAACGAGCCTGAATAAATGTTAAAAAAAAGGTTTTTGGGGGAACCACCCCTTTAAGCCTAGCTGTGGGTCGCGGGCGCGCTCCCGTGACCCGGTCCGGAGCTCCGTGACCCGGACCGCGGTACCCATGGACCCGATCGCCGCTGGAGTGCGGCGATTAGTCCCCGGAGCTGAAGAACGGGGAGAGCCGTGTGCAAACACGGCTTCTCCATGCTTCACTATGGCAGCTGCATTGATCGTGTCATCCCTTTTATAGGGAGGACGCGATCGATGATGTCACACCTACAGCCACACCCCCCTACAGTTGTAAACACACTAGGGAACACATAACCCCATCAGCGCCCCCTATGGTTAACTCCCAAACTGCAACTGTCATTTCCACAATAAACAATGCAATTTAAATGCATTTTTTGCTGTGAAAATGACAATTGGCCCAAAAATGTGTCAAAATTGTCGGAAGTGTCCGCCATAATGTCACAGTCACAAAAAAAATTGGTGATCGCCGCCATTAGTAGTAAAAAAATAAAATGAAAATAAAATGCAATAAAACTATCCCCTATTTTGTAAACGCTATAAATTTTGCGCAAACTAACCGATAAACGCTTATTGCGATTTTTTTACCAAAAATAGGTAGAAGAACACGTATCGGCCTAAACTGAGGAGACATTTTTTTTTATATATATATTTTTGAGGGATATTTATTATAGAAAAAAGTAAAAAAATTAAAACCGCAGAGGTGATCAAATACCACCAAAAGAAAGCTCTATTTGTGGGGAAAAAGGACGCCAATTTTGTTTGGGAGCCACGTTGCACGACCGCGCAATTGTCAGTTAAAGCGACACAGTGCCGAATCGCAAAAAGGGGCCTGGTCCTTTAGCTGCATTTTGGTCCGGGGCTTAAGTGGTTAAAAAGCACTAACTATAACGCCACTGTTCGGTACAGAGTGGCACAGAGATATTTTTGGGCATGGAGAAAGGTGTTAAATCGTCGAATATCTCAAAATTCTTTGTCAGAAAAATTGCTATAAAATTTGATTCCTATACAGCAGTAATCAATTAAACACTGGCTGTAATATTGGCAACTATCGTCTTTTCTTTCTTCCTTCGGGGATGTATTTAATAGAGAGCCAGATACCTTTGAGTCTCTTCTATTACAATAAATTGTACCAGAACACATTTTGTCTGCAGTGTATAGGGTTCTTATTCTCATCCATGTCTCCCGGAGTTTTTCAAATAAGTGGAATATGGACTGGAGTGTCCAAATTAAATCAGAGGAATTGAAAAAGTGCTTATCCTAACACATAGTATGCCGTTAGCAACTAAGGCACATGGGATGAATTTCAAGCTTCTTGTTCGTTGGTATAGATGCCTGTTGTTGTTCCACCAGATGTATCCAAATGTCTCAGACCTGTGTTGGCGCTGACATTCTTCTAAGGCCGCGTACAGACGAGGAGACATGTCCGCTGAAACATGTCTGATGGACCGTTTCCAGCGGACATGTCTCCTCGGATTTTGGTCCGATGGCGTGTACACATCATCGAAAGAAAATCCCCTCGGACTGAGGACGCGGTGACGTGGCGGTGACGTTGACGCCGCCACGTCACCACTCCAGGAAGTAAAATACTTCCATGCATGCGTCGAATCCATTCGACGCATGCGGGAGATTTATGTCCGCTGGTTAGGTGTACTAACCAGCGGGTATGTCCGACGGACAGGTTTGCAGCGAACAAATTTCAAAGCATGCTTTGAAATTTGTCCGCTGGAAAAACCTGTCCACTAGGTCGTACACACGATCGGATATGTCTGCTGAAACTGGTCGGCGGACCAGTTTCAGCGGACATATCCGATCGTGTGTACGCGGCCTAAGGGTTCGTTATTGCATATTTGGTGAGAATGTCTTTCTGTACACAATTTTTGCCATATGATACTCCAACTTCATACTCGTGCAACTGGGGTAACTATTTCCAACGTGCCACAAATTACTTTGGTATCCATCTTACCCGGCTCGTATAAAAGCATTAAAAAAGGTCTTTTGAGACACTGGTTGACAGCTGCAAGAGCGGTTATTCCGCACCATTTGCGGTCAGCATATGCTCCATCGTTGATTAAGTAGGTTTTAGAGATGGACCATATTGAGAGGATGGAGATTCTTCTGTCACATCAATTGAACCCTTATGAACAAAGTTGCAAAATTTGGCTCCCTTGGAAGGTGCTAAGGGAATCCCTTGAATTACGGAATCAATATATGGGTTGGAGATAGGACGTAAAACTGGCTCAGAGTTGGGTTGAGCAAGGTGATCTCCTTTTGAGTAGCCATTTTTGGTAGTTTTATTTATTTGTTTATATATTTTTTTGTGTTTTATTTTTATTTTGTGTTGTGTTTTTGAGTTGAAGATAAGGAGTAGAAAATTATATATTTTTGAATTGGATGAAGGAAGATAAGGCAGGGTTATTCTTATTAGGGTTAAAAATCTGAATGGTCTAGAGCAGGGGTGTCTAAACTTTTTTCAAAGAGGGCCAGATTTGATGAAGTGAACATGCGTGAGGGCCGACTATTTTGCCCGACATTCTTTGAATCATTAAAATTCAGTCTAAGTGTGGTCATCCGAGCAACTAATACACGGCCCAAAAAGAATACTCTTGCCTTTGAATGCAGCCATACCATTGCCATGAATGCAGCCTTACCGTTGCCATGAATGCAGCCTCACCATTGCAGCCAATGCAGCCTCACCATTGCAGCCAATGCAGCCTCACCATTGCAACCAGTGCAGCCTCACCATTGCAACCAGTGCAGCCTCACCATTGCAACCAGTGCAGCCTCACCATTGCAACCAGTGCAGCCTCACCATTGCAACCAATGCAGCCTCACCATTGCAACCAATGCAGCCTCACCATTGCAACCAATGCAGCCTCACCATTGCAACCAATGCAGCCTTACCATAGCAACCAATGCAGCCTCATATGTGCCATGAATGAAGCCTCACCATTGCCATCAGATCAGCCTGATCGATGCCCATCTGCAGCCTCGGAGGGCAGAGGGAGGGGGGCGGGACGAGTGCCGTCAGATTACAAACAGGAGAATCTCTTGTTTACTCTGTGGCCTCTTTAATACAAAGTCCCGCCTCTTATGATAGACAGAACAGTCGTCCAATGACATCCCAGGAGACGGGACTTCCAATACAGACGCTGCTGAGTAAACAGGAGATTCTCTTCGTGTAATCTGACGGCGCTCGTCTTGCCCCCCTCCCTGTCCCCTCCAAGGCAGCGCCGATAAATACGGTATATATCTTTTGAGGCCATGGGGGCCACAAACAATATATATCCAAATCCATATTAAATCAACAGGGGGGCCGCATTTGGCCCGCGGGCCGGACTTTGGACATGCCTGGTCTAGAGAGTATTACCATGTGTTTCTTTATAACATAGAAGTTTATTGACAGTCTCTAGTGTTATTTCCTTCTTCTTTTCTCTTTCTTTTTTTTCTTCCTCTCCTCCCCTCTCTCTTTTTTTTTTGTAGGAATTTGTAAATTTGAAAACTTTCAATAAAATCAGAGTTGAGAAGAAAAAGAAAAATCACTAACATAGAACAATAAATGAGCAGACAGCACAGCAGCACTGTTTTTTCTGGAGGTCGCAATGCAACACATGCCTATTGAGATTTCTTTAAAGCAAATCTCTTCCTAGTGTCATCAGACTACATTATATGGTACCCACTTTGGCCTTTGCAAAAAACTCTTCTAGACTGCAACTTTTTAATTGGAAGTTGACCAGCAGGACCATGTGATGTGATTTTGTTACTTTCACAATGTATTTTTTTGCAGTGACGTTTTCAATGCATGTACCTAATGATTCTTTATTGTCTTAGTTTTTGTGCCTTATAGAAAGACTCTGTTTTGCCCATCAGGGTCCATTGAAAATGTTTTGTTATGTCTGTTTGATAAGTGTAAAAAGAGAACCCATCGATCCTGCCAAAAATTCAGAAAGCTCCTAACCCTCATTTAGCTGCTAATACATTGAGGCGACATTACTAAGAACGGAGTAGACAGAATCTGGAGCCAGGGCCATGGATAATGGAGTACCACCAGTCCTCCTGTAAGGGGCCCAGGGCAGCAGGGGTCCCAGGCACAGGGTGAATTGGATGTGGGTAGGGTAGGGGGCAATTACTCAAATGTATCCCTTGCATGGCTCTCTCTACAGAAACTGAAACCTTCTCCTCTCTTCTTCTCCTCTCCCTCCTGCTGGCTTTTAGCTGCTGCAGAGAGAGCCATACAGGGGATCAGTTCCAGTAATTGCCTCCTCTGCTGCAATGATCACCCTCCCTGAGACCCATATGTTTTACCCTGCTGTCCAGGCCCCCTGTGTGCCCCCTAACCTCTGCGGTGCTTCCGGCTTCACTCCTCTCCTTCCTGCCCACCCGATCTTTGTCATTGAATAGCAGCCAGCTCATTCCTATTGGTTCTTCCAGTGCAGAAAGGGAGGAGTCATGACATCACCACACACTTTTCCTTATTACAGCGGAAGGAGAGGATTCCAACAACACTGCATAGCGAAGGAAGACAGCCGGGAACAGGAGTGCGAAGAGCTGCCAGTCTCCTCCCACTTGGCTACTGCCTGTATATGTAGCACCCTCTATTGTGCTACTAGTGTAGTGCAGAAAAATGTGTGTAGGCTCATGCTTTACCCTTTGAGTCTTAATTGGATCATGGGTTTACTTTAGGTCAGGGCTGGATGACTCATACAGACAAGTTTTTGTTGCCTCCCCCAGGTTCTATAATGTTGGAGAATGTTCTGTAAACTGGAGTGCGGAGGCTCGGAGGGTTGATTTGCTTACTTAAATGAGTTTGGCCAATCCCTAGGCAGTGGGCCTGGCATGGGGCTAAGCCAGCTATTAAGTATGAATGAGTCATGCTGGTAGGAGGAGCCATGTGGAAGATGCAGATGGAGTGCCGAACAGACTGTCAGTGGCCCTTCAGGCAAGCCTACAGTCTGGCAGGGGTGCTATGCCTCAGGCTGGCCTGGGAGGCTCCTGGCAACAGGAACAGTTTGGAAGGAGTCTTCCCTGAAAGGCAGTGTGAGCAAGAAGTTCAGTGAGTACTACAGCACAGTTAGGGACTTACAAGGAGAAAGACTGCCACACGTTGCAGGTCTCTCTGGATAATAGTGGTGTGCTTAAATCTCTCTTAACGTTGCAGGTCTCTCTGGAAGATAGTGGTGTACTTAAATCTCTCTTAACCTTAGCCCTGGGAGATCTCAAGATTCATTCAGGTAGACTGGTGAAGAGTCAGTTGGGTAGACTGGTGAAGAAGCAGCTAGATAGGTTGGCATTTCCTGCAGTGGGTAGAGATTGGATCAGATTGGATCAGTGTCTACAAGGGAGTTGGAGGTACTCCAGGATGCAGCTTACACTTTGTGCTACTTTCTAAGCGCTATCAAGTTGGAATTCCGTTAATTTCTATTCCCCATCCAAGTTATTACCCCCAATAAAACAATTTAAAAAGAGCTCAAAGGCTGATCCTTATGTCTGGTTGAAAGCCGTAAATGTTACTTCTCTGGCTGTGTAGCAGTGGAAAATCCAGTCATCTGCAACCCTTATGGGGGTATTCCTACACTCACAGTGCTGGGAGCCGACTCCTCAACCTAAGCAAGTGGCTGGCGATTTTCCCACCTTCTATCCTGGGGCCATAAGGTGGCTGCGTAAGGCGCCTTTTGGTAGCGCAGGCCCTCATAACGATGCCAGCCTTTCTCAATCAAGTAATATGGAGAGACCCTTGAAATAACTTTCAGGACTCGAGGAACCCCTGACAATAATTACTATGACCCACACTACATTACAAAGATAATTGGAGTGGTTACCTATATGAGAGGCAGAAATTGCCCATTGCTCAAGAAACCCTGGGAACCTTTGGAGGAATTCTTGGATTCATGGAACTCTGATTGAGAAAGTATGCCCTATGCTGTTAGCTAGGAACCATTGATTGTTCCTCTCTGGGAACCCTAGCAGTAGATTTACCTTCTAGTGCCCAACTTGGTCCTTGTTTGACTCTTTGCCTATAACTAAGTCAACGGTTTAATGATCTAAGTAAATGATTGCATAATATCTTTGCTCTGCATAAATCCACTAAATAAATTCAGTTCTCAGCATTTTTTTTTTTTTTTTTAGTTTAATTCAGAAAAGTTCAACTTTCTAGTAAAAAAAATAAAAAAATCCTCTCCTGCTATTTTACACCTCAGAAGCTGATTGCATTTTAAGTAGACCAAACGTCTTTCAGCGGACACACATGTGCGTATTTGGCCATGTTTTATGTTTCACAGAATGTCGCGGGGTTCCGCTTAACTAATGTGTGTTTTTATTTTGCCTTTTTTAATCTCTCATTTTGGACGAAAGTTAAATAAAATCACTCTATTGCCTGCGAGGAACAAAGGCGGCAGTCAGCGGAGTTGGCCCTCTGCCCAGTGCTTGGTGCCATATATTACCACCCCTGAGACTTGAGACCTTTAGTCTCTCTTGTTGTTGTTGGGAGATGGAGTTTTTTTCTCTTAGACTCAGGAAATGAGCTAACTCTGTAGTGGCTTTCCTTATTTCTCCAGGGCAAACTTTGCTGTACGCTACAGCCTATAGATCTAGAGTACCTGGCGCTCTGTTCCTCTCATGTAACATGAAAGGAAACCTCAATATTTGAAAATTCAGACACTTGTGTAACCCCACCTTTCAGTAAGGTTTCTGAGAAAAAGGCTGTATAAATACCCTGCAGTGTCCTTTTATATATTTGTCTTATTTTTTTATTTTGGTTATATCTACTATATCCCATAGAGTGCTGTAATTTTGGCTGAAAATTTTATTTAATTTTTTTATCTGAAAGTCTGTCTTCATTTTTGCTTAAAGCAGGCAATATGCTATCGGAATTCTAGTTTAAACACATGACCTCCCAGAAGGTTTTACTACTTTCATGACCATTTTTTGCTATCTGCCACTGTGCTAGTTTAACTGGCAATTGCACAGTCATAAAATACTGTATGTAAATGATATTAATATCATTTTTTTCATACAAATAGAGCTTTCTTTTGTTGCTATTTGATCACCACTTGGTTTTGATTTTTTATTATATAAATGAAAAAAGGTTTTGAAGAAAAAAATAGTTTCTACTTTCTGTTACACAACATATACAATAAAAAAAAATAATAAAAAATAATCAAATTTCTTCATAAATTTAGGTCGAAATGTATTCTGCTATGTCTTTGGTAAAAATAAAAAATAAATATAATCAATGTATATTAATTGGTTTGTGCAAAAATTATAATGTCTACTGTAGCACCCTGGTTCTAAACAGGGCTGCTAGTAAATTTAGTTGTGCTAGGTGGTAACTAGCCTGGCTAATTTGTAATCTTTGATCAAATAATTTTCTCCTAAGCTTGAGTTTAACTGTAATTTCTCTCTTCTGTCTATAGATGGCACTTTTGCTTTTGGCATTAGAATGATAGATTATAGTGAATTCAGGTTATGAGTGAATATGCTTTCTCAGCCAATCTGCAGGACTTTCTTTGGCCGCTGAGGCGGCTGGGATAGTCTATTTATTTGGAGAGAGTCAGGTGATCTAGGTACTTTCCACCTGGCCGTGGCATGGGTTGGTATGTGTGGAGCAGCAGCAGAAGTGTCGGGTTGAATCTTGAGGCCTACCCATGTGTAAAGGTGCTCGCCTGAGGTAAGCCTGCTTATTGCCAGGAAGCATAGGAGAAGACGTTGTCAGAGGGACAACCACTCTTGTTTCTGGAAGCAGGTGTCAAAGAGATGGAGTTTTGAAGGAGTACCAGAGCAGATTTTTTTTCATTATTTACAGGGGACTGTGAAGTGTTGGGAAAGCTTCAGGAGAGAACTCATCGAAGATGTACAACGGGTAGCTGTGAGTAAAGCTTGAAGGAGTACAGCGGGTAGCTGTAATTAAAGTTTGAAGAGAAGTACAGCGGGTAGCTGTGAGTAAAGCTTGAGGGATCCAGCTGTGAGTCCAAGGAACCCAGCGGGTGAAGCTTGACAAATTCATCGGGTAGCTGTGAGTGAAGCTTTATGATCTACAGAGGGATACTGTATAGAAATGCACTTGAACATAGACCACACCCACTGCGGGGTGCATTTCTATATAAGTGGTGAATGTGGAAGGGTCTGTACTGCTGGGCTCTGATGAAGAGGCCCTTGACATCTTGAAACGTGTCAGCCGGCAGCAACAAACCTTTATCCCCCCTATGTAGGAGCGTGGTATCTACCTTATCGTTTTTTGACTAGCCTGTTTACCGATTCCTTTGTGAGTCGTTTTTTAATATTATTTATATTCAATAAATCGTCAAATGGGAATACACTAGGCTGGTGCGCCTTTCTTTTTTATTTCTGTTTTCCGCCAGGACATTCCCCATCCATGAAGGGCAGCAAGGCCACTGCTATTACTATTTTTTGACATTTGTGTAATTTTCCATGCAGAATACTGACTAAGTGTTGGACATTCCACCCGTGCGCAGGACTTTGCTTGCTTTTTCTGTACAATACTGTGAGTTGAGCTTGAGGATCTACAGTGGGATACTGTGCTATACTAGTAGTAAGCTATGTTATAGTGTGTTGCTAAATGCTATATTAGTGCATCGTCCATAGTTTTCATGTGTTCCTATATACCCTGCTTCCTCCTCAGGTGAGGAGAGACAGTATCTCAATCTTGTATAGTAACATTTATCTTTAATTACAGTATAGTGTAAATATTAGATAGATGGTTATTTTATTGGATTTTCTACTTGCTTTATAGTTGTAAATAAAGTCACATTTTATCTGTTCTCATCTGGAATGCTACTCGTAATGGTACATATGTTATTTTCACCTACTTCGTGTCGAGTGCCACACGTATTTGTTACTTAAAGTTATCCTTCCCTGTTACCACTCACTATCCACTTTTTACCAGGGCACCTGCTCTCAGAATTAAGAGCATATGTTTTTGTTTTGCAGACTCCGGGACTTGGCAGAGGGAGATTGTAGCACCCTGGTCCTAAACAGGGCTGCAAGTAAATTTTAGTTGTGCTAGGTGGTAACTAGCCTCACTAATTTGTTGGGATACTGTGAGTTGAGCTTAAGAATCTACAGTGCGATACTGTGAGTGAAGTTGTTGCTATAGGAGACAGCAGTTGATACAAGATACAGATCGCTGCATCCAGCTTAAAGCTTAATGGCCCTTTTTCTGTATTGCTGTCTGCCTAGTTCTAATTTTGTCCAAAAAGTCTTCCAAGTTGCTATTGCATTTGCCTAAGTGTGTCCTGTGCCCTACCCCTCTCTCCCCCTGTTCCTGCTAAGAGAAATAAAACTCTCTTTGTTCATTTTTAAAAGTGACTGATGCCCTTCTTGCCTAGTAACCTGCACCCTGAGGAGGAATGTCAGCTCTCCCTGACACTGGGGGTCACCACTAGACCTCTGGAGGTCGGGAAGACCGCTACACTACAAATTATGGTACATCATGTACTAGAATTTCACACAGCTACAAACGATTTACTGTAATGGCGGTGACCAGTGACTAATAGTGAGACTGTGAAAGGGTGGCAGGCAATCTGGTGTTAACAGAAACTTTCTGGGAAGGTCACTAACTGACGTCGCTAATGACACTAATACAGTGATCTAATAATAGTGTACACTCTACTAATTACACTGGCTGGGAAGGGGTTAACATCTAGGGGCAATCAAGGGCTTAACTGTGTACCTAATAATGTGTAATGTGTGCTGCTTTTACTTTACTATCCGGCTGCTTTTTTCTCCGTGCTTTTCAGGGAGAAGAAACAGCCAGATCGTTGTTCCTGTGCACAAGGAGTTCTGTGTGTTTGAACACACAGAACTCTGTCTGTGATTGGACAATCAGCTAATTTCAGCCAAAATCATTAGCTGAAATCTGCTGCCAAATTCATGCTGTGTCCAAACACAGCCCAGGTTGGAAGGATGCATGTGCATGCGTGCCCTGAACCCGGAAGACAGGCAGCGATGTACAGGTACGTGACCAGCCTGCCTGTGTCACCCATCCACAGTAAATCTACTGTAGGTGGGTGGCAAGTTGTTCAATGTGTACTAATTTGTTAGAAGAGAAAATGTATAAATACAAAACCTCTTATTTTTTATAAACTTATCTGGAAATAAATATTAAATTAAAGCAACCATGTCATAATAAAACTAATGCAGAATATTAAAGTGGAACTAAACTCTCTTGGTTAACATTAGCTATTTGTATTCATAATGCTACTATGATTAGTAAATAGGTATATTAAATTTACTTGTTTTAAACTTTTTTTTTTTACATTTCACTTTAACATTAAGGCCGCGTACACACGATCAAACATATCTGCTGAAACTGGTCCACAGACCAGTTTCAGCGGACATATCCATATCGGACCGTTTTCATCGAATATGTCTCCTCGTGTGTACGCGGCCTAAGAGTTCCATTTAAAGTGGACCTGAATTCAAAAAGCCAATATTTACTATCTTACAGAAAACATATATAGTATCTCACAAAAGTGAGTACGCCCCTCCCATTTTGGTAAATATTTTATAATATCTTTTCATGTGACATAACTGAAGTAATAACAATTTGGTACAATGTAGAAAGTAGTGATGATATCACATAGCTGGTGGATGTTACAGACCTTGCGGTTCTCCACCTTCTGTTTGAGGATGCCCCACAGATGCTCAATGTTTGGCCAGTCCATCATCTTTACCCTCAGCTTCTTTAGCAAGGCAGTGGTCGTCTTGGACATACTGTATGTTTGGGGTTGTTATCATTGGAATACTGCCCTACGGCAGTAAGGGAGGCTGGTCAGACTTGATGGGAAGATGGATGGAGCCAAATACACGACCTGTTAGGCCGCGTACACACGATCGCTTTTTGTGATGAAAAAAAAGTTTTCAAAAACGTCATTTAAAATGATCGTGTGTGGGCAAAACGTCGTTTTATGTCTTCAAAAAAACGACCAAAAAAATATTCGAACATGCTTGAATTTTTTGTGTCGTTTTTCAAAATGTCATTTTATGTGTCATAAAAAGTAATCGTGTGTGGCCAAAACGACGTTTAAAACAACGTCAGAAGCAAGTTATGAGACGGAGCTTCAATGGAACAGAGTGCCGTCGAACGTGGTGTACGTCACCACGCTTTGCTAGAGCATTTTGGAAAAACGATGATGTGTATGCAACGTCATTTTGGAAAATGAAGTTTGAAAAACGTAGTTTTGTTTCGTCACATAAAACGCAGTTTTTTTCATCACAAAAAGTGATCGTGTGTACGTGGCATTAGAGTTTGCAAAAGACTTGAGACTGGGGTGGAGGTTCACCTTCCAGCAGGACAACGACCCTAAACATACAGCCAGAGCTACAATGGAATAGTTTAGATCAAAGCATATTCATGTGTTAGAATGGCCCAATCAAAGTCCAGCCCTAAATCCAATAGACAATCTATGGCAAGACTATGCAAACTCCCTTTACCTTGGACTCCCAAAATACCAAAATTGTTTGTCTACAAGTCGTCCAGAATACAGCGGCACAACTTGTAACAGGAAAAAAACCCTGGGAATCAATCTCGCCCTCCCTCAGGTCCCTCCACTGGTTGCCCGTAAAATATCAAATTACGTTTAAGGCGCTCTGCCTGACGCATAAATGTGTACAAGGAAGGGCGCCTCAATATCTTTGTGAAAAATTAAAATGTCACAACCCCAATCGCGTTCTCCGATCTACCAACCAAAACTTACTTCAAATACCTAAGGCCCGCTACAAGTCCAAAGGTGAACGAAGATTTGCAGTCCAAGGACCTCGACTGTGGAACGCATTACCAACCAGTATCCAAACAGAAGTGAATCACCAGGCCTTCAGAAAAAAAACTCAAAACTCACCTATTCTGAAGGCAAAAAATAGAAGGAAATGGATACCAAGCACCCTGAGGCGATTCAGTTCGCATGTGTATCGCTATATAAGTTTTTCACTCACTCAGACTTAAAAATTGCTGTTCACAGACACTCTCTATCCAATCTGACAGAGCTTGAGCTTATCAAAGGATAATGGGCAAACATGTTATTCTCTAGCTGTACAAAGCTGGTAGAGAAATACCCAAAAAGACTTGCAGCACTGCTGGTCCTTTGAGATTTGGAATTAGATTTGGTGATGTCACCACTGCTCTGCTCACTGTTCTCCTTGCAGGAGAGAAAGCTGTACCTGAGGACCAGAAATGCAAGAATCTCCCTCCTTCTAGTTTTATACTTTCTGTGGATCTTTCTGCCTCCACCTCTCCTCTAGTCATCAGGTGACCAGTCATCAAGGAGGCAACTCTGAAATGGGGATGCACAGCCCCCATTACCAAGGTCCACTTTAAGTACAAAGTGATACCAATGACATAAAGACTCCAGTGCCAGCTTTTACATTTTCTGAGCTCAGTTATCTTTTCTGAGATATAGTAATGTATTGCTGGCAATCAAGAAGTATTTTGGGATGATTTAAAACACTAACCCTGGATTGTACAGTAATTGAAAGTCGCTTGCCAGAATGTACCATAAGAGAGTAATCTGTAACTAAGCATCGCTAAGTCCATTTTCATTTAAACACCAGAACATGTATGGAGGTCAGCAGAAGACCTTCCCTCACTAGTGAGAATGATACAAGACATAAGGTTGTTCAGTGTACCAGTTCCTCGGTCATAGAGAGTTTAAAACATTCTATAAACACAAATGATTTTCTATATCAAGAATGTCATACATTTATAAAAACACTCCACAGTAATGTCAGATAACACAACTCAATGCTTCTAGGTTTTTACGTAGTTAGTTTTCCATAGTAACTATAGTAGGTTTGCGGTAGCACAGTCACATTTTAACGTTACCCTCTGACACCTTATTGTGCCCACTATCCTGTATCCCCCAGGGGAGACTAGTAGGGGGCCATATTTAGAAAGCTATTTACGCAGCGTATCTATAGATACGCTGCGTAAATACTAAGAATAGCCGCCGTATCTTTTTTTGCTATTCTGAAAAGAAGATACGCCGGCTTTCTTCTAAGATACGAGTGGCGTAATTCGCTTACACCGTCGTATCTTAGTTGCATTATTACGTTGGCCGCTAGGTGGCGTTTACGTCGATTTCTCATTTGCCTATGCAAATGAGAAAAATACGGCGATTCGCGAGCGGACTTGCGACGGTGCGTCGTTTTTTACGTCGTTTACGTAAGCGTTAGACGGCGTAAGGTTACCCCTGCTATAGCAGGCGCAGCCAATATTAAGTATGGACGTCGGGATCGTGTCGAATTTGCCGTCGGCTACGTCATTTGCGTAACTCGTTCGGGAATGGGGCTCGACGTTCACGTCGTTTACATTGATAAAAATCGACGTGATCTCGCGCATGCGCACTGGGAACGTCCACGGAGGGCGCATGCGCCGTCCGAAGAAAACGTGAATGACGTGGGGTCATGATTCATTTACATGAATCACGCCCCCACTACATTCATTTGAATTGCGCGGCCTTACGCCGTGCAGTTTACACTACGCCGCCGCATAGTATGGAGCAAGTGCTTTCTGAATAAGGCACTTGCCCATAATATTTGCGGCGGCGTAGTGTAAACACCAAACGCTACGCTGCCGGACAGATACGCAAAAGGTATCTGAATCAGGCCCAAGATCTCCATTAATAGGAATAAGTAAAGTGATTTTGAGTTACAGATTACACACATTTTACTTTGGGCAACGTTTTGCTGAAGAGGCTTATTGACCTGCCTTGAGGAAATTTGCATGAAAAAAACAATCTGCTCTATTATTTTTTCATATTAAGGGTCCATTCATACCAGGATAGCAGTTGCAGGGCATTTAATGCAATGTGCTTCCACATTTTGTTTACATTAGATAGGGATGTGACTTCATGAGGGACGTCAGAGGACTTCCTCTGAGTACGAAGTCTCTGAGAGAGCTGTTGCAGTTCTGTCTAGCAGCTGCCTGCAGTAATAGATCACTGCTATAGTGATCTATTGCTGGATGTGGCTAGATCCTGATCCCCCCTGAAGAAAAAAAGTGTAGAAAAAAAATATAAAAAGGAAAATCAAAAATTAACCTACAGTATACTATATATATGTACATATATATATATACACACTATATTACCAAAAGTATTGAGACATCTGCCTTTATACGCACATAAACTTTAGTCCGTAGGGTTCAATATTGAGTTGGCCCACCCTTTGAAGCTATAACAGCTTCAACTCTTCTGGGAAGGCTGTCCAAAAGGTTTAGGAGTGTGTCTATGTGAACGTTTCACTATTCTTACAGTCTCCACTCCAATTCATCCCAAAGGTGTTTTATGGGGTTGAGGTCAGTACTCTGTGCAGGCCAGTCACATTCCTCCACTTGAAACTCACTCATCCATGTCTTTATGGACCAAGCTGAGCCTCCAGGGTTTGAAAAAAAAATGCTGTGCAAATGCCATGTGACATAAAAATGTCAACATCCACCATTTTATTCATTTTTTTTAGAGCCAATGGTTGGCTATCTTGTGATAGCAATTAGAGTGTCTCTCTCTTGCTCTCCCGTCCCACCGGGATCGGCTTTTATGGGCTGTCCGTAATGGTAACCCGGAAGCTTTAACCAGATGTTTTGGCGCCATTTTCAAATAATGAAATGCATTCAAAAATACTGACCTCAGTGTTTTTGATTGCTTTTAAGTGCAGAGGAGTGATTTAGGGTCTTATAGACCCCAGATTCCTTTATAAAGAGTACCTGTCACATGCCTATTGCTGTCACAAGAGATGTTTACTTTGCTTGTGACAACAACAAAAAAAAATTTAAGCAACAGCGTCAATATTTTTTTAAAAAACAAGTTAACAAAAATAAAAAAAATTGTAAAGTGCCCCTGTCCCCCTATACTTGCATAGTTGAACGGCGTCAGTCCCCCAAACACACACAAACAGCGATCGTCCAACACATACAAGGTATAATAACGCATGTCAGATCATGGACAGTAATTTTAGCACCGGACCACCTTTGTAAATCCAAAGTGGTAACCTGTAAAGGCTTTGCACAACTGTAAAAGCATGATGTTTTTTATCTATTTACTTTGCGTAACATCATCTTTTATATTTTATGAAAAAATTTGGTTATGTGTTGTGTTTTTTTACATTAAAATTCCAAATTGCGTTTAAAAAAAAAATACCGTGTGACATAAAAAATTGCATATCCCACCAATTTATTCTCTAGGGCATGGGTGCCCAACCGCTGGCCCTGGTCTTCAAGTGATATACCGTATTTATCGGGGTATACCGCGCGCCGGCGTATAGCGCACACCCCAAGTTTAGCCAGGTAGTTTAAGGAAAAATGGTAGTTTAAGAAAAAAAAATACCTTTTGGATGCCCGTCCGGCGTCCGTCTGCAATCGCAGCGGTGTTTGGATTTGGCGCCTCGCTGTGCAGAGCCGGATTTCCTGTTTGTTCGGCTCCGTTCGGCTCCTCTTGGCTCCTATCTTCCTGTCTGTTCGGCTTCTCTCGGCGACGCTCGGCTCCTCTCGCGTGGCTGCGGGCGTAGCCGAGCAGAGCCGAGGGTGGCCGAGCCTAGCCGAATGCGCAGTACACTCCGCTCGGCTCTAGGCACCGATGGTCAGAGACAGCAGGGACCGGCCGAAAAAACGTGCACACGCAATTTTCCCATGATTTTGCGTTATACGCCGATAAATACGGTAAGCTACATTTAATTACTCATGTTCTGAATAATAGAAAAGCCAGTTACAGCAGTATAAGATGACAATGAAGAAGATTGGAGCAAGCAGTCCAGGAAGAAATATGATAAGATTAAGTCAATATTCTGTATCTCATCACACAATGAGGTTTTTCAAATGAGCATGGATCAAAGTGCCTGTGGAAAAGCTTCATATAGCTATCCTATATAAACCCAAGATAACATATGTTCCCATTAATAATTTTGGTCAATATGCTTATTATGAATAATAGCTAGACTTTTATGGCAGTAGCAAGCATCTGTGATTTGCATGCTGAACTGGAAGTATTTGTAAAACATTATCTGTTTTTAATATCTCTGTGGAGTTCCAATGTAATCAGCCCCACTGATGGAGTTATGTGAGTCTAATGACCCATGGGATGACTGCTAGATATGAGACTGAATGCCTTTTCCTATATGAATTAACAAAAAGGTCAAAGTCAAATTCAATAAGGGAGGCTTAGGGCAGTAAGTTAAAGACTGATGTGAATTATAGAAAACAATTCCTGTGTAATTATAGAACAAGATATTGTTTTAAAAAAAGTGTAGGGAACATAGTATTTAGTTAATTCCATTTTTCTGTAGAAAGCAGAGGGCTGTATTCAATGTGTATGGTGTGCCTAATAGTGATCTCTAAGCATTGAGTGTGAAGGCCTTTGAGCCCCTTAGGGAGAGCGAGCCTTGACTGATGTGGGCATGGCCAGGTACAGGTCAAGGTGGCGGTCAACCAAGGATTGGTTAATTTGGGGATGGGGTGGGATGGGCCTGAGCTCGGGTAAAAGGATTGCCCCAGGGAATTCTGGGTCTTTTCGGTAAACGTGCTTGGCCATTAGGGCATTAGCGTTAGGAATTGTTGGTGACTTGAGGGGACGGGCAAAGTCCTGCAACATGGTCATGCCTCATGGGCTTCTGCCTGGTGATGATGCTGCTGTCAGAACTACACTTCTCCCAGGGTTTTGGGCCTAGGGATTGGGGTGCTGGAGGAATTTCCCTTCCTGGAAAGAAACCTTAAGGGGGCTGGTGGATATCCCGTTCTGGTGTGGTGGAAGCAAGCTGCAAGTTTCCCCTACAAGAGAGATAGTAAGTGGCTGGTTAAGTGGAAAGTATAGACAGGAACCATTCCATGCTGTCCAGTATTGGTAAATAAAGACTGAGCTACCACTTAAACCTCAATTGTAATAAGGTCACATTCTAAGTTCACGGTTATGCACACAACCATTTTTAATGGTCTAGAAAAAACAACGGGCCAGATTCTCAAAAGAATTACGCGGTGTATCTACAGATACACTGGCGTAATTCGAATATCCCGCCGGCGTATCATTGGTTTGTATTCACAAAAGGCGATTTAGTTTGCATGTGCTGCGCTATATAAGTTTTTCATTCATTCATTCACAAAACAAGATACGCCGGAATTAGGCTAGGATCCGACTGGCGTAAGGCACTTACACCGTCGGATCCTAAATGCAATACCACGCCGGCCGCTAGGTGGGGTTCCCGTCGATTTCTGCGTCGAATATGCAAATGAGCATGATACGCCGATTCCCGAACGAAGTTGCGCGCCGTCGACGTAGTTTACTTAGTTTGCGTACACGTAAGGTTACCCCTGCTATAAGGTGGTTTAACTTTACGCACGCCATGTTAAGTATAGACGTCGGGACAGCTTCGGGTTTTTACGTCGTTTACGTAACTCATCGCGAATAGGCCTTTACGTTAATTACGTTGCCGTCGTAATCGCTGTATTTGCGGCATGCGACGGAGCATGCGCAGTGGCCAACGTTTAAGGCCGGCACATTCGCAGTTCGTTCGGCACAGGGGCGCGCTTAATTTAAATACAGCACGCCCCCCTCCTTCCCTATTTGAATTACGCGACCTTACGCCGTCCCCTTTACGCTACGCCAACGCAAATTACGGAGCAAGTGCTTTGAGAATACAGCACTTGCCCGTAAAAACTGCGTAGGCGTAGCGTAAACGGGATACGCTACGCGGGAAATACACGTTTTTTTAAGAATCTGGCCGAACATTTTTTTTAACCCAATTATTGTTAAGCCGGCCTTGCCTACACACAATCATGAAAAAAAAATGCTCTAGCAAAGCGCGGTGACGTACAACACGTATGACAGCACTATAAAGGGGAAGTACCATTCGGATGGCGCCACCTTTGGGGCTGCTCTTGCTGATTTTGTGTTAGTAAAAGTTTGGTGAGAGACGATTTGCGCTTTTCAGTCTGTTACAGTGTGATAAATGTGCTATCTCCATTATGAACACTAGTTTTACCAGAACGAGTGCTCCCGTCTCATAACTTGCTTCTGAGCATGCACGTTATTTTCACATCGTTAACCACTTTAGCCCCGGGCCATATTGCTGTCCAAAGACCAGAGCACTTTTTGTGATTCGGCACTGCGTCGCTTTAACTGACAATTGTGCGGTCGTGCGACGTGGCTCCCAAACAAAATTGGCGTCCTTTTTTTCCCACAAATAGAGCTTTCTTTTGGTGGTATTTGATCATCTCTGCGGTTTTTGTTTTTTGCGCTATAAACAAAAATAGAGCGACTATTTTGAAAAAAAATGCAATATTTTTTACATTTTGCTATAATAAAAATCCCAAAAAAGTTATAAAAAATTTTTTTTTTCCTCAGTTTTGGCCGATACGTATTCTTCTACATATTTTTCGTTAAAAAAAAATCGCAATTAGCGTTTATTAATTGGTTTGCGCAAAATTTATAGCGTTTACAAAAAAGGGGGTCGTTTTATGGCATTTTTATTATTATTTTTTTTTACTAGTAATGGCGGCGATCAGCGTTTTTTTTTTCAGTACTGCGATATTATGGCGGACACATCGGACACTTTTGACACATTTTTGGGACCATTGGCATTTTTTCAGCGATCAATGCTATAAAAATGCATTGTATTACTATAAAAATGCCATTGGCAGTGAAGGGGTTAACACTAGGGGGCAGGGAAGGGGTTAAGTGTGGTCCTGGTGTGTTCTAACTGTATGAGGGGGGTATGGACAGAAGATCAGCGTTTCCCCCGCTGACAGAAACGAGAGGTATGTGTTTACACACATACCTCCCGTTCCCCGCTCTGTATTGAGCAATCGCGGGTACCCGGCGGCGATCGTACCCACCGGGCACGCGCGCGGGCGCGCACGCCCTACAAGCTGCTAAAGGGAGGACGTAGAGCTACGTGCTCCCGCGTAGCAGTGCCACCGTCCCGCAGTAATATGATGGCGGGCGGTCGGCAATTAGTTAAAGCCCACACACGGCTATTTTTTACGACGTTAAAAACGGCAACGTTAAAAATGACGCGAAAAATTAGAGCATGTTCTAAATGTACAAATTCAAGCAAGGAAGTCACATCTGGCCCCTGGGTCACAGTTTGGAGACCACTGCACTGGTACAATAAAACTATTTAAAATTGTAATATAAAGTTATTGGTTCGCATTCCTTTTCAATCCCAGAGAAAGGAATCACTCCCTGCAATGAATGTGTCTGAAGCCTTATTGCCAGGTAAGTGAGCTTGGGACAGTCGCTATGTAGCTTTTAGCTGAGTGTAGACCAATATCTGATGAAGATTAGTTCCAATAACACTACATATTGAATAAACATCTGAAGTGTAAAGTGGCTAGTTGTATTACCTATTTTCCTTGTACAAAGACTTGATGCCCTGAATATTTCCAAAACTTGATGCCCTGAATATTTCCAAAACTTTATGCCCTGAATATTTGTTTGTCAGCAACAACCTCTTCGTTGACAGATAAATAAGGATCACCTGGGCACCAATAGTAAGTGTTACCTTCCTGGGGCTTTAGGAATGGGTCATATATGGTCTTCATTAGCGCCCCCACCCCCCTCCCCCCACACACACAAAGATATAGGCTGCTCTGCATGATACTCTAAAGTCCTTGGGTTTTGGTGAAGTTGATGACAGGAGACCTGGATTGTCACAAAGTGATCAGTATAGCAAGAACCGGTGGGCATCAGGTACTTAGCTGCGTCTTTCAATCTAAACAGTGAATACTGGGCAAGAATAGGAGACCCCCCCCACACTTCACCATGGAAAAGACTGTCTGGCCAACATTTTGTGGAGACCTTACTATCATAGCTATGAAAGCTTGTTGAGAATTCCATTCCAAAATCATTGGCATTAGTAGGGAGTTTTTCCCCATTTTTTGGCTATACCATCCTTCATTCTTCCTGGAAAACGTTCAGCTGGAGTAAGGTTTAAATTGACTTCAACATCAGTATGAGGAGACTTCTGAAGATTTGCCCAAAAGGTTTGTTGCTAGAAATTAGGAATAACCCTTAATGCAGTGCATAATCTTTGCCTCGGTTAGCTGACTTACAAAAGCCAATAATCTAGAGAATTGGTCTCCAAACTGTGGCCTGAGGGCTGGATGCAGCCATTTGCTTGCCTTTATCTTGCGCAGGTAGGCTGCATAATGGACATGAGCTGCATTTGGTAAACACAGGCTGCATTTGGTGGACACGGGCTGAATTTGGAGGAAACAGGCTGCATTTGGTGGACATGGGCTGCATTTGGTGGACATGGGCTGCATTTGGTGGACATGGGCTGTATTTGGTGGACATGGGCTGCATTTGGTGGACACGGGCTGCATTTGGTAAACACAGGCTGCATTTGGTGGACACAGGCTGCATTTGGTGGACACGGGCTGCATTTGAAAAGGGTCTTCCCCAGACTGTTGTCACAAAGTTAGAAGCACAAATATATCTGCCTTTAAAAGCTGTAGCTTCAACGGACACACCTGAACTCAATATTTTAGGTTCAATAAGTATTTATTAGAAATTGTGACAAGTATATAACAGAACAGAAGATATCAGATCAGTGACCCGACAAAGGGTGACCCGACCAATACATTATAACATGTGCACATAGCGATACCAGAAAAACAATCGTGTACAATTGAACAATCAACGGGCATTTTCGTGGTACAGACAGGAGTATACACTGCAGACCTATTTCTGGCCGGGGCTATCCCTGGCCCGACCGCCCCATTGGGAGCCTGCTGCGGCCAGGAACCAGGGAAGCAGGATAAGTAGAAAAAAAAAAGGCAACTGGAGGCAGTAGTGCAAAGAGTAACATAGCAGTGAAAATTCTGCATTTGTACCAGTGGTCTTGACAGGTGAACACGACTGACTGGAAGCTGGTAACCAGCGGTAAAAAGGTATGGCTAAGGTGAAGGGTCTCGATGAAGAGCAAGTAGACAGAGAAAAGAGATGTATAGAGAGAGAGTCAGGAAAGAAAGAAGGGGGAGGGAGGGGTGGGGGGAAGGGGAGACAGCGTGCTCGGCCTCCGTACAAAAATCGGCAGCCCAAGGCATACGGGTAGAGGGGATAGACAGGCAGTATTGTAGGCTCGGGCCCTATGGGGGTTCTAAAAGTCAGGCTGTACCAAGCTTGGCCTTAAGCCTGTCGGAGGTAGAGTAATGCCTCCAAACACTCCAGGTGAAGGAGAACTTGGCGTAAGTGTCAAGGGATTTAGCCTGTAGCTCTTCCATGAGCATGATGTTGTTCATTTCGCCTACCCACTCGGCTATGGATGGGGGGGGGTGGAAGACTTCCAATGCCTGGAAATCAACTGTCTGCCAGCGCTAAGGCAACATTTCAGAAGGGTGTGTTTTTGGAATTTGAAGGAGCTTGGGAGAATGGACAAGAGAGCTATCGAGGGAGAGGGGGCGAGAGGCTCCTCATAGAGGTCCGAGTATCTGAACTCAATATTTTAATGGGGTGATGTAGTTAAGGTTGCCAGGTGTCCACAATTTTTAGTGCATATCTAATTCCCTCAAAATCAATCAAAGTGCAAACATTCGAAACCCTGACAGATTTTGGCTTTCATGTTGTCACTGACCCTAAAAGATGTTTACTTATCAATAGTACATTACCGCTTGGTAGTTCTGCTTCTTTTGTTTAGTTTGAATACACGTTATAAGCAAGATTTTCCTTTTAAATGGTGCGTAGTTGTTTATACATTGCAGGAAAATTAATTCTGATAGACTTGTACAGCTGTATATTTTATATTTCCTTTTTATTCCTGCACATTATTTATCCAGCCTAAGATAAATAAATAGAAGGCAACATGGGAAACGCAGTGAAGTGATGTGTTTGGGTGTAGACACACAGCGCTCCATCAACAATGATCTGATATAAACAAATCAAAGATCCATTACTGGATGTAGCTCAAGCTGAGAATGTTTAATGATGTAATAATAGATTTTTTAATGAATTGTTAAATGTTATGCGCATAAACATCTGCCTGTCATAGTAAATAAATTACATTCACGTGCCTTCTGTTTGTACTGCTGACAGCTTTTCATTGAAGACTCGATGGGTGACTGTGGGTAATATAAAACATGCAAAAATGAGGCTTCTTTCGCACTGGCGGTAATGCTTATTGCCCTCTAAACTGTAGTGGATCGCCAGTGGCTGGCAGGCATTCAGGTGTCACTATTGGTGCCTCCTGATAGCTATTTTTTATGTTTGCATTTTTTTTAAACTGCAGCCCAAGTTAAAATTGCCACGGCCAGTAAGCAAAGCATAGTGGGCGCACATGTGTACAGTCCTGTCAGGCTGTAATGTCAGTAAAGTAGTGGGCAGCTGGGAGGCAGCAAAACCATGGCTCAGCTGCCTGTCATTACTGAGTCCAGTCACCAATGTGAAAAAGCCCTTAAGCCTCGTACATATGACCAGTTTTCTGGTCGGGAAAACTGCCATGACAGCTTTTGGCCGGGAAAACTGGACATGTGTATGCTCCATGGCTGTTTTCCTGACAGGCAGAGGCGGCTCTAGGCTTTATGAGGCCTTAGGCAAAATTTAGACATGAGGCCCCACTCAGGCCCATAATGGATAAAGTAAAAATGGCTGCAGAAAGATGTGTGGATCTAGCACACAGGCGATCAGCACCACTTCCAGGGCACCCTCTTCACCCATCAGATATATGCAGCCAATACAACATCTGGGACCCAGCAAGGTGACAACCCCTCTAGGATTTTCCCCTGTGCCTTGGGAGAATGGGAAGGGGGTGTCACTGAATCATTCCACATCCACAGAGGAAGGAAAGTGGGGGGATCCCAGTGCAGAGAGAGAGATAGGGGAGAGGGAGAGACAGTGTGTGAGGGAGAGAGAGTGAGAGAGGGAGAGCGTGGGAGGGAGAGGAAGAGAGTGGGAGGGAGAGAGAGTGGGAGGGAGAGAGAGTGATTGGGAGAGAGAGAGTGAGAGGGAGAGAGTGGGAGGGAGAGAGAGTGGGAGGGAGAGAGAGTGAGAGGGAGTGAGAGGGAGTGAGAGAGTGAGTGAGAGGGAGGGAGAGAGGAAGAGAGGGAGGGAGGGAGGAAGAGAGGGAGAGGCAGAGGAAGAGAGGGAGAGGCAGAAGAGGAGAGGGAGAGGCAGAAGAGGAGATGGAGAGGCAGAAGAGGAGAGGGAGAGGGAGTAGAGGAGAGGGAGAGGAGATAGGGAGGAGAGGGGAGAGAGAGGGAGGGAAACGGAGAGAGGGAGGGAGAGAGAGATCTAGCCCCATCCCTGTCTGCAGCCCCTCCTGTGAGAAGCTGTGTGTGATGTTTGGTATGGTACCTTTCATGCCAGCAGGATGTGCATGACGTCCAGTAGCAGGCAGGGTCCATTCTCATTCTGGGTGGGGACAGCGTCCTGCTCCTTCCAGTGGATCTGTGAGATAGCATAGTCCCTGGTCACCTTTACTTTCCACCCTTCCTTGTTTTCCGGCCCCAGTCAGCATGTCCTCCAGTCCTGGAAGGTCTTTAGAGCTCTTCTCCCTCCAGAACTATCGATCTTTGCAAGCCTTGCTGCTCCATTTGCCCACTAGACCCCGACTGGGACAAAAAATAGACTGAGCAGCCCATGATAGCGGTCGCTTCCTGCTCCCCAGCCTGAGAGACCCCCGCAGCAGCTGGAGGGAAAAGAGGGGGGAACCTAGAAGAACTGCCCGGGGGGTGAGGGGTTCATAAAAAAAAGGGGTGGCGGAGAGCATGGGAGTAGCAGAGGGGGGGGGCGAGAGTGTGCGGGCAAGAGCACTGGGGGAGTGGACAGCAGGTGAGTGGAAAGCACTGGGGGAGCTGGAGAGCACTAGGGGGTGCACTGGCGGAAGTGGAGAGCCTGGCGGGGCAGAGAGAACGGGGGGGGTGATGGAGAGCATAGGGGCCAGAGAGTACTGGGGGAGGGGCAGAAGAGCATAGGGAGGGTGGGGGTGGAGAGCATTGGGGGATCTTGATAGCACAGTGTGGTGGAGAGCATGGGGGGCCAGGGAGCACAGGGGGGGTGGGGGGAGTTAGAAAGCACTGGAGGGGAGCTGGATAGCATAGTGGGGTGGAGATCATGAGGGGTGCCAGGGAGCACAGGGAGGTGGGGGGAGTTGGAAAGCAATGGAGGGGGAGATGGATAGCATAGTGGGGTGGAGAACATGTGTTGGAGCCAGGGAGAAAAGTGGGGGCTGGAAAGCACAAGGAATGAAGCAGGAGAGCACTGCGAGGGGGAGCTGGAGAGCACGGGGCAAGCACAGAGGGAGCCAGGGAGCAGAGAACGCCTGGGGGGGAATTGGACAGCATAGGGGGCAGAGAGCACTGGGTGTGCAGGTAGAACTGGGATGGGTTAGGGAGCACTGGGATCAGGGAGCTCTGGGGAGCTGGAGAGCACTGTTGGGGGGATCCAGGGAGTATGGGGGTCAGAGAGCACTGGGGGGGGGAGACAGGGAGGACCAGAGAGCACTGTGGGGGGATATCAGTGTGGGAGAGCCAGGGAGCACAGAGCACGAGGGGGAGTTAAAAAGCTCGGGGACTCACCTTCTCTCTGGGCAGTCGGCTAGGCAGCAGCAGGCTCCAGGAAAGGATCCATCCACCGGAGATTCTCCTATCCAGGCAGACTGCCCGACTGGCTCCTCGATGATTCCGGCGCCAGCGCTGGCAGGTTACAGGTCCATCCTGGAGAGCAGATTAGGGAGCTGCATGGCCAATAAACTTGCGGACATTATCCGTGCTCTGCACATGGCAGAGATCCGCAGAGCATGGCAGAAGAGGAGGAGCCGGAGGAAGGGAGTACCTCCTAGCCACCCAATGACCCAGGCAGTGCTCAGCCGCTCAGCCCCCCTCTAGCCAGAGAAAACTCTCCACGGGTCCCGCTGCTCCCGCATTAAGGACGGCTCTGGGATTCTGCGAACACCTACGGGGGACATTCCCTGACGCTGCTACACATGTTTAAGGCAGATTAGGCGGCCCGAGGCCCCTGGCAGTGCGAGACCTTAGGCGGCCGCCTAATCTGCCTAATTAGAGAGCCGCCTCTGCTGACAGGAAAACCCCCGGGAATCCTGGCAGGAAAAATGAGAACACGTTTCCTGTTTTCCTGCTGGGATTCCCGGACGTTTTTAACCTGCCAGTTTTCCTATGGGGAAAGCCTGCAGGGGAGCATACACATGGCCGGGTTTCCTGGCCAAAGCTCTCATGGCAGTTTTCCTGCCAGAAAAACTGGCCATGTGTTGGGGGAAAAAGCTGCTGAGCATGTTCTCAGCTTTCCCCTCAGGTTTCCCGGCAGTAAAAAGTCAGCTGGGAAACCCGATCGTGTGTACGAGGCATTAAAGTATAATGCAAAAAAGAACATACTTGTGACTACTTTATGTTGTTGATGAATCTACTGAAAGAAAAAATGATAGCCAGTGAGATTATAGATCTGTACCAAAAATGTAAAGGGGCACTCAAAAAGCCAAATACTGGTGTAAAGTACATACGTGACTACTGTTTAACCTGTAAATGGATTTTTTTAAATTGTGTTGATCGTGTAAGAGGAGTTGCCGCTCATTGGCATGGAGTGAAGGGAAAGGACCATATATAGTATGGGCAAAGCAGTAAAGAGGGAGCTATGATTTTAGAAGAAAAGAGGACAAGATGGAAGTGTAAAGCTTGTAGCACCCTTTAGTGGCAAGAGGTAGTTGTGGACAATTCTTCCAGATAGGAGGGTGTAGTGGGGGGGAAGATGCACATGTGTACACACTGGGTCCTGGTTACTGAGCTACATCCTGACCCACTAACCCATTACAAGCCCTCCTACCATTTCTACTGCTCTACTGTACAGAACAGGGCCCTTAGCACACTTCTGGACTAAGGCAAAGATTGTGAGTTTGTGAGTTTTTTTTTTACAGGTATAAGGCAGATATTTTATATGAAGGGGTGGGCCAGTATGTAATAACCTATGTAATGGCCATATAAGAGTGGAGGGAAACAAAGGGAAAGACACATTTTGGTGGTAGGGGACTCAATTCTTTTTTTCTTAGTTGGTCACCAGTTCTATAGAAGGGATGGGCTGCACCTAAATGAGGAGGGTGCAGATCTGCTGGGAGTGTAGATGGCTGAAAAGTTAGAGGGGCTTTAAAACTAGGTGACTGGGGGGAGGTTCCAGCAATAGAGATAGTCAGTGCAGAACATATTCCAGAGGGTAGTATTGGGGGCATTAGTGGCAGGTTGACTAAAGCACATAAACCCAAGGTAAGTATAGTTACAAGTCCTATTTGCAATCTTGGAACACCCAATAAGAGGGCAGTATTTGACCGGTATAAACTACGTGGCATGTCCACCAATGCCAGGAGCCTGGTGGACAAGATGGGAGAACTAGAGATACTGTTGTACAAAGAGGATTTAGATTTCAACAGCTCTCACGATTGGCTGGCAACCATTTAAGGGTATTGCCTTTATTACAGGGATAGAGAGGGTAAAAAAGGGGGAGGGGTACGTATGCCTGTATATCAACCATTATGTTCAAGTGAATGTAAGAGATTACATCAATAAGGGAGCTAGGGAGGAGGTGGAAACCTTATGGTTAGAGCTCCAAAAGGGATCAAATTAAGTGGAAAATAATACAGGGAGTATGCTATAGGCCCCCTAACCTAAGGGAGGAGGGGGAGACGGGCCTCCTATTACAATTTGGATTAGCAGCAAGGATGGGAAGTGTTATCATAATGGGGGATTTTTGTTATGCAGGAACCACGTATTCGTCTTAGGCTCACCAGTTCCTAAATGTCTTGCAGGACAATTTCATGGGTCAGAGGGTAGATGCACCAACTAAAGTGTGTGTAAAAATATTGCGCAAACCCTATTGTGAAAAATAGGCAGCCAACACAACAAAGAAAGTTGTAAAATGAATGAAAAAAAAAGCAAGTGTAGCGCCAAGAGAATATATATACAGATAATAAAATAACTCCACTTATGAGGTGGGTATTGGAGACAGGGATTGAGTGTCCCCTTTCCCACCAATAATAAGGGTGTCCCATACTCAAGTGATCAATGTGTTCAAACAAAGAAAAAATACAAAGTTGTGTATATATATATCGCCTTAAATGGCGGTAATCAGCCAAAAAAGGAAAGAAAAGTGAAAATATACATAAATAATGGTGTACATTCAATGTGCGACAAGGCCACAAATATTTCAAACTTGAGCCAAAAAAAAACAGTGTAAGTTAGTAATAACAATGATAAAGTTCAAACAACAAAAAAATATAACCCAGTGTGAGGGGTTGCGAGCAGTACTTTAGTCCTTTAAAGCAGTGTTTTTCAACTCCAGTCCTCAAGGCACACCAACAGGTCATGTTTTCACTGCCTTAGTAATCACCACAGCCATTTCATCTGAGGGAAATCCTGAAAACTTGACCTGTTGGTGTGCCTTGAGGACTGTAGTTGAAAAACACTGCTTTAAAGAGACAGTACGAGTTATAATCCCAAAGATCACAGGTGTTGACTTTGGGTCAGAGATTACAATCACAGGAAGAAGATGTAGATCCTCACACTCTTTGGGCCGCACTGATGTCAATTTCTTTCCCAGTGAGTACATTCAAGTTCACATATCTCAGAGAATGCAATCCAAAAATCTTGGTAATATAGAAATGGTGAAATACTCTTACCAGATTTTGTGGACCCGTAACTCACCATACGGCGGAGGGTCTCAAAGGCGTGGACAGATTGAAGGCTGTCTTTCCTTTATTCTCTGTATGATGTCACCAGCGGACTTCCAAGATCTGGGAGGCTTCCAAAGGTTCCAAGTATTGCTCGTATTCAGGGATGTAAAAATGTGATTCCATATAACCAATCAGTAGGTTATCACACCCAAAAAAAGGGGAGAAAAAAGGAATTCTCATAGTGTAAAAAAGTACCAAACTTTAATTAAAATTATAAAAAGATTACAAAATTAGGCATTCCCACCGCAATACATCTCATTCCAATTCCAATCCAAAAATGAAAGACTGATGGAAGTACACAGCACAGAAAAATGCAAGCACAATCACTCCACTACCTCAGTGAAATAGGTAGGGGTATAAAGCAAAAATGTGCAAGAAATTGGGAGTGGACCCAGCGTACCCGACCGGTTTCGTCTCATAAAGACTTCTACTGTGGTAATAGGCTATTACCCCAGGCTATTGGTTTAGAGTTTTTTTCTCAGATTCGAATATAGATTATTGTTGTCTATTAGTTATCTGGGAGCGGCCAGCACACAAGCTAATGGACCCTGGGCTACATTTGAAGTCGCCCAGTTGAGTTGGGGAGATATATCTTAAAGTTGATTTTGTAACCAAGGTGTACCGAACTCACACTTGTATGGGATGTTCCCAATGTTTATATACTTGCCCATTATTGTTGATGACTGCCGTTCTTATATTTTTTTTTTTACTTACATAACCATTGTACTACTTTAAACTTCAATAAACATATATTGAAACGAAAAAAATCTTAGGAACAAAGAACATGGAGGAGAGATGGGTTTCCTTTAAGATCATATTAAATAAAGGCATTAGCCAGTGCATCTCATTGGGAATTACATTTAAAAGAGCGAACAAAAGTCCTGGATGTCTTGACTCCAATGTAAAAATGCATATTAAGCAAAGGAGAAGGCCTTCAAAAAATACAAGGCTGAGGGATCATCATCAGCATTCAGACTTTACAAAGAATGCAACAAAAAATGTAAGGCCGGGTACACACGATCCAACATGTCTGCTGAAACTGGTCCGCAGACCAGTATCAGCAGACATGTTGGATCGTGTGTACGGCCTATCGGACCGTTTTCCAGCGGACAAGAGTTTCAAAACATGCTTAAAAACCTGTCCGCTAGAAACCTGTCCATCGGACATGTTCGATGGTTAGTATACATTTTGGTTCGGACCATTTTGGTTCGGACCAAAATCCTGCGCATGCTCAGAATCAAGTCGACGCATGCTTGAAAGCATTGAACTTCGTTTTTTCATCACGTCGTGTTCTATGTTACCGCGTTCTGGTCCGAGGGGATTTTGGTCCGATGGTGTGTACGCACATCAGACCAACAGACCACTTCAGCCTGGTCCGATGAAAACGGTCCGTCGGACATGTTTCATCGGACATGTCTGATCATGTGTACGCGGCCTAAGGGTGCAATTAGGGTGGCAAAGATAAAACACGAAAGACACATAGCAGAGGAGAGCAAAAAATATCCCAAGAAAAGTATATACACAGTACAAAAGGGAGGACAGACCATATTGGCCCCAAAAACAATGAGGAAGGCAATCTGGTTACAAAGGATGGGGAGATGGCGAAAGTATTGAATTTATTCTTATCCTTAGTCTTCACGAGGAAATCGGGGGTCTACAGTTACCAAAACTGCAGTATTTATCATCATGACACATCACAGGAAGCACCCTCGTGGCTAACAGAGAACATAATTAGAAAAAAAAATAGAAAACTTACCATTAATAAGTCATCGGGACCAGATAGCTTGCACCCGAGGGTCCTTAGGGAACTCAGTCAAGTAATTGCCAGACCATTGTTCCTAATTGTTACTGACAGTCTACTGTACCAGCTAATTGGAGAAAAGCCAATGTAGCTCCAATATTTAAAAAATTGACAAACTACATCCATGGGAATTACAGACCAGTTAGCCTAACATCAATAGTATGTAAGCTCTTAGAGGTGATAAGGAACTAAATACACGATTTTAGTAATGAAAACTGTATCATTAGCAGTAATCAGCATGGATTCATAAAAAATCATTCTTACTAAACCACTCTATTAACATTCTATGTGGAGATGAGCTGCCATCTAGATAAAGGAAGGCCCGTAGACGTAGTGTATATGGATTTTGCAAAAGAATTTGACACAGTTCCCCATAAATGTTTACTGTACAAAGTTAGGTCCATTGGCATAGACCATAGGGTGAGAACATGGATTGAAAACTGGCTACAAGGGCGAGTTCAGAGGGTGGTGATAAATGGGGAGTACTCAGAATGGTCAGGTGTGGAAAGTGGCTCCCCCAGGGTTCTGTGCTGGGACCAATCCTATTTAATTTGTTCATAAACAACCTGGAGGATGGGGTTAACAGTTCAATCTCTGAATTTGCGGACAATACTAAGCTAAGCAGGGCAATAATGTGGAAACCTTGCAAGAAGATCTGAACAAATTAATGGGGTGGGCAACTGCATGACAAATGAGGTTTAATGTGGAAAGTTTTAAAATAATGCATTGGGGTGGCAAAAAATATGAATGCAATCTGTACACTGGGGGGAGAACCTCTGGGGAATCAAAGATGGAAAAGGACCTATGGGTCCTAGTAGACAATAGGCTCAGCAAACAGAATATTGGCATGCATTAAAAAGGGGATTAACTCAAGAGATAAAGCGATAATTCTCCCGCTCTACAAGACTCTTGTCCGGCCTCATCTGGAGTATGCTGTCCAGTTCCAGGAAGGATGTACTGAAAATTGAGTGAGTAAAGAGAAGGGCAACAAAGCTATTAAAGAGACTGGAGGATGTTAGTTATGAGGAAAGGTTACGAGCACTGAACTTATTCTCTCTGGAAAAAAGACGCTTGAGAGAGGGATATGATTTTAAATTTACAAATACCATACTGGTGACCCCACAATAGGGATAAAACATTTCATTTTTTTTTTAGGTGGACCCAATCGGAACCTCCACTCTCCTCTATGGAGTGGCCGTTTGCACTTGCCGACATCCAATGCGATCCGATCGGCTAAAAACTAAGGATCTTCTCCCCTTTCATCCAGCAGATTGGATCAGATGACAGTCAGGTGTAAACGGACAGGTTCATTTACATCTGACCGCCCATAGAGGAGAGCGGACTGTGTCCATAGACTTGTCATTTGCCTGCTCAGCCGGGATCAGTGGAGAGATCCTCTGCTGAGCAAGCGGATTGCAGCCAGTGCCTGCCCCGTGTGAAAGGACCCAAAAGCATAAAAAGGGTAAAAAAAAAAAAATTACAAGATCCAGATCCGTTATACTTCCTACAACTTGTATGAGGATTTGCACAAACAGTATCTTCTTGCCTGTCAGTATTATTGTGGCAACGTCCCCTCAATGGGCACCATAATTGTATAGCAGGGCCGATCCTAGGCAGGGTGCACAGGGTGCTTTGCACCCAGGCGCCTGCAGAGGTGGGGGCGCCGAAGTGGCATAGTTTTCCCCTCCCTCCTTCTCTCCTTGTTTGTGTCTATCCAGAACTAGTGTACTGAGCATAGGTGTGTGTCCGTCCAGAAATGATATGTCTCTGAACATCTCCTGTACTGTCTGTAGACTCTGACCATCTCCTTTACTATGTCTGCAGTCTCTGACCATCTCCTCTACTATGTCTGCAGTCTCTGATCATCTCCTGTACTGTGTCTGCAGTCTCTGATCATCTCCTATATTTTGTCTGCAGTCTCTGACTATCTCCTGTATTATGTCTGCATTCTCTGACCATCTCCTGTACTATGTCTGCAGTCTCTGACTGCCTCCTGTATCATGTCTGTAGTATGTCTGGGGGTAGGGTGACCACGTGTTCCGGATTACCCGGGACAGTCCCGCATTCTGCAGGTCTGTCCCGGGTCCCGGGCATCTTTATTCCGGGACAATACAGTGTCCCGGAATGACACTGACATAGCCACCCGATGAGCCGACGATGGAAGCTGCTCCCTGCATTTTGCAGGTCTGTCCCGGGCACCTTCATTCCAGGATAATACAGTGTCCCGGAATAAAAAACTGACACAGCCACCCCCTGGCCAATCTGATGTCCCCACATCACCACTTTACTCACTGATAGTACTTGTCTTGCCCGGGAATGCCTGGAGGAGCACAATCCCTGCCCCCTGCTTGTGATTGGAGAAATCATAAATCCCGCCTCTTGTATCCATTCACTGTGCTGTGATTCGTTACAGCACAAGCTGATTTTTGGGAAAGGGGGTGTGCCTGAATGGTAGTTTGAAAATGTGGTCACCCTATCTGGGGGCTCTTTCTAACAGACTCTCTAATAGTGTTGCTCACGAATATTCGCATTGCGAATATTCGCTACGAATATTGCATATTCGAGTATTCGCGAATAACGCGAATATCGCGGCGAATATTCGCTATTTCGAATATTCGAATGTTTTAAATTTTTTTTTAGAACAGATCACATCCTAGAGATCCCCATCGACGTCTAAAAGCATTGCTGGTATGATTAGAGACCTTGGGCCGAGTAGCTGCAGCGCTCATTTTATATTGCCGAAAAATCGCAATGCGATTATTCGGTAATAGCGATATCGCGCGATTATTTTATATTGTAATATATCACGAATATTCTGAGCCAATCAGAGTGCTCCATTCCGCATTTCTCGAAATTTCGCAATTATTTTATATTGTAATATATCACGAATATTCTGAGCCAATCAGAGTGCTCCTTCCGCATTTGCCGAATATTCGCAATTTTTGTGTATTGTAATATATCACGAATATTCTGAGCCAATCAGAGTGCTCCTTCCGCATTTCTCGAATATTCGCAATTATTGTGTATTGTAATATATCACGAATATTCTGAGCCAATCAGAGTGCTCCTTCCGCATTTCTCGAATATTCGCAATTATTGTGTATTGTAATATATCACGAATATTCTGAGCCAATCAGAGTGCTCCTTCCGCATTTCTCGAATATTCGCAATTATTTTATATTGTAATATATCACGAATATTCTGAGCCAATCAGAGTGCTCCATTCCGCATTTCTTGAATATTCGCATTCGCAATTCGCAATTCGCAAAAATTCGCGAAAATTCGCAATCATTTAATTTCCAAAAAATATCACGAATATTCGTATTTAGCGAATATATGTCGAATATTCGACTATATATTCGAGATATATCGCGAATTCGAATATGGCATATTCTGCTCAACACTACTCTCTAACAGAGGCCCTCTCTGTGTCCATCATAGAGGCTCCCCCACCAGGTCCCAATACAGTACTCTGCTTCTCTTCCTGTATTTTGTTTATTGTTAAGAGATCATGTAAGGATCCCAGGGTAATGAAGACTTTGTGGGGGAGCATCTCTGTGGTTGAGTCATTGCCATAGAAACATTTGTAAAGGTGAGGATTTAATAAAATGACCACACCTATGTGGGGGTGCTAGAAATATTTCTGCACCCAGGCGCCTGTGACCCTAGGATTAGCCCTGTTGTAAAGCACTACTAAACTGGCCTGCATATGTGATGAACAAATACGGCTGCCTCCATGTACAGGTCTAATTGCAAATCCTACATGTAAAGAAACTGGAAACATTAAGACTTGTTGGCCAGGTTATTAACATTTAGACAATCTCTTTCACATCTTTATCTAAAGCACACAAGAAAGAATTGATTTGCCCTGCTAATAGTCCCGCTCACAGAATCTTTTTGTAGAAATTCTTAAAACACTAGATGGCAGAAGGAGATAGAAGCCAGGCCTGAATGTGCTAAATATCTCTTGTGTAAATTTAAACGCCTTCCGAACATAATTCAACTATTAATCCGCCCTAAGATTCATTCATGTCAGCGACAGAATGCAATTAGGATGATTGTAGAGTTCAAAAATAGGGAACGGGGAAACATAAAAGCACTCACATGTAGCCAGCATCCGAAATAGTTCAATCAAAAATGGGGATCACTACAAAAAGTAGTAAAAAGGCGGACTTTTTCAGGCAATCACAAAGACATATAGTTTAAGAAAAAAATATTTAATCATATATCATAAAATCCAAAAACAAAAAACTAAAATATACAAAAACAGAATATACAGAATACATATTAGCAATGGTAGCTTGCATCTCGCCTACGCGTTTCGCCAAACGGCTTCTTCAGGGCGAGTTTGAGAGAGAGCTGGTGGTATATGATTGCTAAATTCATATATCTGCAAAGAAAGAAAATACATAAACAATACAAATTTTTTTAAAAAACTGTTTTCTAAAAAACACTGCAGGTCAATGAGCAACAAGGGATCCCCAAAAGAAAAAGAAAAAAAAAAAAAAAAAAAGAAAAAGAAAAGGAAAAAATACCAAAAGCGTTTGCTGTCCATCTGACTGTATCAAGGATTATATAAATATCCAAGTAGCACATGAGAGCTCAATGCGGCTGAAAAAGAAAAAGAAGGAAAGAGCACAAAAATAAGTGTCATGTGTTATTCAGTTCTACTATGAGTTTGTAGACTAAAAAAAAAAAAAAAAAAAAAAAAAAAAAAAAAAAAAAAAATAAAATAAAAAGTATATAAAGGATTGATTACCAGACAGAGTGTATCGAGTATACAAAAGAATGTCTGGTATGGTTAGCAGCGAAACATCATCCAAGATGAATAATTGTATTTCTACACAGATAAAAGAAAAAAGTAGAAACTAGTAAATAAATAAATATGAGGACGTATAGAGTATGCATTCAAAGCTGCTTAAAAGATGTCAGTTTACCTGGGGTAGAGCCAGAAATAAAAAGGAGAACCCGGGACTGATCACAGCAATAGAACGTAGACCATAGCCAGAGAGGAGTAGAGTCCAATCGCAATAGGCTAAACCGGATTGTGATGTCCAATATAGGACAATCCACTGGATCAGGAGTCTACATGCAAAAAGAGTTGCTAGTGAGTAAAGCCAGAACACAAGCATAATTGTCCCAGAAGTATTCGGGTTGTAATAATCACATACCTGGATATGAGTCTCGGTTGTTATGTCCCGGGGGGAGTCAGACCTGTGCTGCACGCCAGTTTGATACTGCCTAATGGAGGTTTATATGGGGTTGCGAGGGCCGTCACATGACAAGAACGCGTGGTGACGTAATCAGCGCGGCGCCCGTACATAGGCGACGCATGAAAGGTAGCTAATTGATGGACAGGGGAAAGAGGTGGATCCCAAAGCAAGGAAGGCGCACGCACCCGCCCATCTGGGGACAGACCACCCCACAGGGGGGGGCGGCGCCAGGCATACTGAATCCGCGGCAGACAGAAACGCCCCCACACACAACAGCACACGCCGTACGTCCATACGGCGGCGCTGTACGTCCCATAGTAGCCTGCATATACCATAGATATACATTCATGGAGAAAGACATACCCACCCGCAGCCGCGCACGCACAAAGTGCATGGAGAGGAAAACAGAGGGAGGAGTCGAGCACACCATGGGGGCAATCCCCAAACAGAGCAAAATCGAACATGCACACATAAAAGGGGAGTAACCCCCTTTTATGTGTGCATGTTCGATTTTGCTCTGTTTGGGGATTGCCCCCATGGTGTGCTCGACTCCTCCCTCTGTTTTCCTCTCCATGCACTTTGTGCGTGCGCGGCTGCGGGTGGGTATGTCTTTCTCCATGAATGTATATCAGTATGCCTGGCGCCGCCCCCCCCTGTGGGGTGGTCTGTCCCCAGATGGGCGGGTGCGTGCGCCTTCCTTGCTTTGGGATCCACCTCTTTCCCCTGTCCATCAATTAGCTACCTTTCATGCGTCGCCTATGTACGGGCGCCGCGCTGATTACGTCACCACGCGTTCTTGTCATGTGACGGCCCTCGCAACCCCATATAAACCTCCATTAGGCAGTATCAAACTGGCGTGCAGCACAGGTCTGACTCCCCCCGGGACATAACAACCGAGACTCATATCCAGGTATGTGATTATTACAACCCGAATACTTCTGGGACAATTATGCTTGTGTTCTGGCTTTACTCACTAGCAACTCTTTTTGCATGTAGACTCCTGATCCAGTGGATTGTCCTATATTGGACATCACAATCCGGTTTAGCCTATTGCGATTGGACTCTACTCCTCTCTGGCTATGGTCTACGTTCTATTGCTGTGATCAGTCCCGGGTTCTCCTTTTTATTTCTGGCTCTACCCCAGGTAAACTGACATCTTTTAAGCAGCTTTGAATGCATACTCTATACGTCCTCATATTTATTTATTTACTAGTTTCTACTTTTTTCTTTTATCTGTGTAGAAATACAATTATTCATCTTGGATGATGTTTCGCTGCTAACCATACCAGACATTCTTTTGTATACTCGATACACTCTGTCTGGTAATCAATCCTTTATATACTTTTTATTTTTTTTTTTTTTTTTTTTTTTTTTTTTTTTTTTTTAGTCTACAAACTCATAGTAGAACTGAATAACACATGACACTTATTTTTGTGCTCTTTCCTTCTTTTTCTTTTTCAGCCGCATTGAGCTCTCATGTGCTACTTGGATATTTATATAATCCTTGATACAGTCAGATGGACAGCAAACGCTTTTGGTATTTTTTCCTTTTCTTTTTCTTTTTTTTTTTTTTTTCTTTTTCTTTTGGGGATCCCTTGTTGCTCATTGACCTTCAGTGTTTTTTAGAAAACAGTTTTTTAAAAAAATTTGTATTGTTTATGTATTTTCTTTCTTTGCAGATATATGAATTTAGCAATCATATACCACCAGCTCTCTCTCAAACTCGCCCTGAAGAAGCCGTTTGGCGAAACGCGTAGGCGAGATGCAAGCTACCATTGCTAATATGTATTCTGTATATTCTGTTTTTGTATATTTTAGTTTTTTGTTTTTGGATTTTATGATATATGATTAAATATTTTTTTCTTAAACTATATGTCTTTGTGATTGCCTGAAAAAGTCCGCCTTTTTACTACTTTTTGTAGTGATCCCCATTTTTGATGATTGTAGAGTATTTTTGTCGTTTTCTATTATAAACGCCTGCCTGCTGCCAATATGCAGTTTAGTACAATTGTAGGTGGTGCACAACTCTACTTCAAAGAGACGAGGCTGAAACAGTCTTATTTTAGTACAGTGGGGGATAAAATAGTAATATTATCTCCTATGTGCACACAAGTGATGGCAGCTTTTATTACATGCTTGGGACACATAGGTGCATAGAGATGGCAATCGTACATTACAGGGATTCCAATCGGTTCATTCCAAGTTTCATTCTTAGTGATTTTGATGGCACATGGCCAAATAAAATGTCATGAATTATAAGGAATTGCTAAATGTCTATCTGTCGCTTACACAAAAAAGTATTGTACAGGATTTATTTAAATCCAAGATCAAAAATGTAACATATTTCAATCTATGAGTGCTTAGATGTATTTATCCCTCTTATTTTGTTACTATGTGATCCTGACTATAACACATTTCCTGTCCTAGGGTGACAATGCTCACTTGCTCAATTTATGGAGTAACAGTGTTGTCACCCTAGGACAGCCATACTCAACACAGATGGTTGGTTCTAAAGAGTTAACTTTTTTTTTTCTCCTGCTGTGCCTATGCTCTCTAGTTTATTAGGTCAGCCATGTGCAAAGTGTTACAAAGTCTAAGGCCACGTACACACGATCAGACCGGTCCAATGAAACTGGTCCGACGGACCGTTTTCATCGGACCACGCTGAAGTGGTCTGATGGTCTGATGTGCGTACACACCATCGGACCACAAATCCGATCAGACCAGAACGCGGTGACGTAGAACAAAACGACGTGCTGAAAAAATGAAGTTCATTGCTTCCAAGCATGCGTCGACTTGATTCTGAGCATGCGCGGGTTTTTGGCTGTTGTGTACTAACCATCAAATCTGTCCAACGGACAGGTGTCCGTCGGACAGATTTTAAAGCAAGTTTTAAAACTTTGGTCCGACGGACAACGGTCCGATAGGCCGTACACACCATCGGACCGGTATAAGAGTGTGTACGCGGCCTTAAAGTGGTTGTAAACTCAGTACAACCACTTTCACCTACGCGGTTTAGGAGATATTTAAAATTTCCCCATACGCCGTTGTCTTTTGCGCATGCGCCAATGTATTCGGAGCATGCACACCTAAGAAAGGGTACGATGTGCTCTTTCTAAAGAAGTCATGCCGTGACAGGCGCGCCAGTCACAGAATCAGAGTCCGCGGCCCCAGAAGGAAGAGGGGTGAAGAATAGATGCTTCCTGCACAGGGGACAGCGGTGACATCGCAGGCTTTGGTTTCAGGTACAGTAAGTGACACATAGTAGCCCATTATGCTTTACCCTTGCTGGGAAATAAATAGCAAGTAAAACCCTTCAGGGTTTAATTCCTTTTTAATGTGGCACTGATTCCTCTGGTTGACCCGTTGAGCTAGTGGTGTCTGCGGAAGAAGAGTTAAAGGGGTTGTAAAGGAAAAAAAATGTTTCCCCTAAATAGCTTCCTTTACCTTAGTGCAGTCCTCCTTCACTTACCTCATCCTTCCATTTTGCTTTTAAATGTCCTTATTTCTTCTGAGAAATCTTCACTTCCTGTTCTTCTGTCTGTAACTCCACACAGTAATGCGAGGCTTTCTCCCTGGTGTGGAGAAAGCCTCTTGAGGGGGGAGGGGGCAAGCAGGCAAGTCAGGACACTCTCTACAGATAGAGAAAGGAGCTCTGTGTTAGTGGGCATCCTGACACTCCAGTAAAGGAAGCTATTTAGGGGGGAAAAAAATTCCTTTACAACCCCCTCAACATTTTTCTGTCTCTTTCTGCAAAGTCACCGCCACCTGAAGGTCATATCATATAAATAGGGCTCACTAAGAGCCTTGGAAGGTTGGCTGGGGAAAGACTGCTAAAATGTAGTTACTCTGCAGGAGTTGATGACCCCCTTTGGGGGGGGGGGGGGGGTGATTGGAGCCCAGTCGGGGCCTCATGGACTTCTTGCTGACAGTTATGGACTTCACTGCCTATATGGATTATGTCCAAATCATGGACTTTAAGGGACTATTGGTACCTCTTATGGATTTACTGCCTAAATGGACTGTTGCCATAAAGTGATTGCTTTTATGAACTTTATGGCACTGGAGGGCTTTGTATAAGAAACTATATGGAAGATGTCTTAGAGATTTTTTACGTGGTACCTGCTACTTTTTCAGAGAAAGTTCTTTATTTGTTCTTAATTGCATGGTCTGAAGTCTATCAAGGGGTGCATGCTTGGCGTATCAAAAGAACAGGGCTTACAACAATGGGACTGAACTTAGAGAAGATACAGTTCAGAGGTCTAATGAGCAGTATTCTGTCCAGAGGAAGTTATGTTTCCATTGCTAAGGACTGCCAGGACTAAGCAACCAACCAGCCAGGAAATAGGTGACCTGGCAAAGGTAACAAGTACTCTGGTAGTGAAGGGATGTCATGTTTGGCCCCTTCCTTAATTGCCGAATCCCCCACATTCTGGGACAGTCCCTGCAACAAAGAGTACCTAGAGACCCAGACTGAAGTTAAGGGAGAGACAGAGAAAGATGTAGAAGAACCCTCGGAAGGAGAACAAGCATGGAGTTATGGAAAAGTTGTGTTTCCTGTATCCAGTAGCAACAGTAGGACTAGTCACATTGGTGAGTTAGCGATATTACTGAGTTGATGGTGACTGGTACCCGCCTCAGAACTGTTACACACCTGGAGAGTGCTGTTCTCTGACAGAAGCGCTTAGTGTTAATAGTGTAAGAAGTATGACCACGGTGTAATAGTGGAGCTCTGGCCCAATTCCAGAGAATAAACCCATTCTGCCGCGTGACCCAAATTATATGATGAAATGTACAATCCAGACAAAAAGATTTACATCTCACCTTTCTGCTTCTCAGCCCAACAGGAAGTGGCTGGGCTTGCCCAGTTCTTTTTATTGGCAAATTGACATCACAAAACATTATGCATTCAATTGGTTCACATTTGATTTTACATTCACACCCACTGATCCACCCACTCACCCACCCCCTTATGATGTTTGTTGTATGTCCCTTTTTCCAATGCTGAATTATAACTTCTTTAAAACATATCTGATATAAAATTCTCAAGGAAAATAGACACTTCATTTTAGTGGTTCTAATCATAACACAAAATAAAATTTTCATTTTAGCACATCCATCACAACGGGTTACAAAGAGTTAACTGTGAAAGTTGCGGCTCGCTTCTAAAGTCTGGAGACCTGCCTTAGGGCTTGTTCATACTTTCACATACATTTCTAACATTTAACAAACACTCCTATAGTGTTAGTATGGGCGTTAGACTGTCGTTAATGAGCTTTAGTATGGGCGTTTTACAAGTGTTAATGACAAATTAAAAACTCTCCCCAAAGGTCTGATGCACAGTTTTGAACCCTTTGATGAGCATTAAGACGCACTAAAACCAATCCACATTCTGATCCAAGTCCTATTTTTAAATGGGAAGTGACAGTACAGAAAATACCCCGACCCCCCCAGTTAACTCTGTGCCCAGTATAATCCCCCAAGGTAACTAACTCCCCAAAGTACAATATCCTTCCAGGTTAACTATGTGTCCAGTACAATCCCGCAACCTCAGTTAATTCTGTGCCCAGTAACCACCGCCCCCCTCCCCAGTTAACTATGCGCCCAGTATAATCCCTGCACCCCCAGGTAATTCTGTGCCCATATCACACAGACTTTCTCCCAGCCTCTGGGCAAGGGTACTCTATGCAGGAAACATGTGACCTCCACTTACTCGAGCACCACTCTAGACAATGTAACAAACAAGCCAGACCCCTCTCACACTAACAGCCAATCTGTCCCTGACCTGGTCTGCAACAGTCGGTGGCCATTTTGTGGTGGACAGATTTGCATTGCGCATAATGGGAGTAAGTGTCCCGGACATTAGAGTACATTTCCTGTGCTGAGGCTGAGGAGTAGCCATGTTGAACAAAAACCTCACACAAGGCTTTATTTTGAGGAAATAAATGGTGGGAAAGATTTAAATGCAAATAAATCAGAGTCTGTACAATAGTCTTCATATAGAATGTCAGCAATATACTATAAATAATAAATAATAATAATAATAATAATAATATATCTGTATATATACAGGCTCTCACAAAAGTGAATACACCCCTCACATTTTTGTAAATATTTTATTATATCTTTTCATGTGACAACACTGAAGAAATTACACTTTTCTACAATGTAATGTAGTGAGTGTACAGCTTGTATAACAGTGAAAATTTGCTGTCCCCCCAAAATAATTAATGTCTAAACCGCTGGTAACAAAAGTGAGTACACCCCTAAGTGAAAATGTCAAAATTGGGCCCAAATTCTTTATTAAAAGACATTCCGCTTTGAGTATGGAGCCTGTTCTTTTACAATCTGGGCATTGTATATTAGACACAAAATGTGATTGTGGTAAAAGACACAAATGTAGCACTGTCCCCTTGGGGGTTGCTTAGATTTGCATGTTCATCTGTGCCATTTTGACCCTGTGAACTTTCCAGCCCTCCTGACACTCTAGGTTCATGCATGTTGTGTATACCTTTAAATAACATACTAAAACAATGCAACTTGATTGGCTCTCTCTGGCTTCTAAATCCTGTATAAACAGCCAAGACCCAGTTGAAAATGTCCCCTAAGGATGACAGTTTGAAATCACAGATATAGAATATCAATGTACACAGAACAGACAATAAGTTAATGGATCTCTAAGAAAGGCTACTGGCTGCTGTCTGTAATATTACTGCTAAAGGGGAACACTAGGCCGGCCTATTATACCTTTAATCCTAATGATTGATGAGGTAATATAGGTAATAGTTGTGTGTCCCTTTAAAAAACAATAGAATAGCAGTGTCCAGGATGCTCAAAGAACAAGAATTCTGATATGTATTCAAGGCAAAGCAGCTGAGCCTGGCCAGCAGTAATCCTTAAAACAATTCCAGGTGTAAGGTGTCTGTATACAGTGTCCTGTGAAATATGATAAGGCAATTCCAGATGTAAGGTGTCTGTATACAGTGTCCTGTGAAATATGATGGTCACAGGGATTGAATTTGTGGGCATATGCCCTCTAACCAAACTGGAGAATAATGTAGGAAACTCCTAAAGATCGATTCAAGTCCATTCTTAATTCTGCAGGACAGTCTGACTGCTGGCACCGTGAGTCGTCTAATCCTGCTAGTTAGGCCTTGTACACACGATAGGATTTATCCGATGGAAATGGTCCGACTGACCGTTTCCATCGGATATGTCCGCCGGGCTGTTTTGATCCGATGGCTGTACACACCATCGGATCAAATTCCCCGCCGGCAGACAGCGTGGTGACGCGGCGGTAATGTTGACGCCGCCACGTCACCGCACCAGGAAGTGAAACACTTCCACGTGCATGCGTCGAATCCATTCACAGGATCCGACGCATGTGTGGACAGATATGTCCGCTGGTTAGGCGTACTAACCAGCGGACATATCCGACGGGCAGCTCTCCGGCGGAAAAGTTTCAAAGCATGCTTTGAAACTTTTCCGCCGGAGAAATCCGTCCAAATCTGTCCGCCGGCCCCTACAGACGAGCGGATTTTTCGGCTGAAATGGTCCGTCGGACCATTTTCAGCGGACAAATTCCCTCGTGTGTACGAGGCCTTACAGTGACGATGCGGTAGTGCCCCTTGTGTAGCAAACTGTGTTGGACCCGCCTGGGTTGAAGCTAGGATCACTGAGTTACCTTGTGGTAGGCCGCAGTCTGCTCCCACAGCAGTACACAGAGCCAATTGGTTCAAGCTGATAGGAGGAGAGAACAGAGTGACAGAGAAGAGAGCTAATCACTGTGTTGTTTCACCTCTGACTATGCAGTTATGAGCTAAAGGTGGGTCCAAGCCCCCCCCCCCCCCCCTGGGGGCAGAGTAAGTGGGTTGAACAATGCTGGCCATCAGACTGAGGACATCTCATGGCGGAAATAGTGTACTGTATTGCAAAATTGGACTGTGCACTTAAATTATGTTATTTTTGTCTGGAGTAATTCTTTAACATGAAAAATACTGCATATCTAGGTCATCTTTCATAAATGACCCCGTTCAGCTGTAGTCAGCCTCCAGATACTATATATTTATGCTAACTCTGAGTTGAGCTGAATGGGAAGCAGAAAGCAAATTAGACATCATTTATTGTCTGGTTAGAATTCTATTGTACACAAGATGTTCACTGTCATTTGCAGATAATCCTATGTGAAAGAAAACGTGACTGGTAAATAAAGGAGCATATTCGGGGTCAAATTTTAATAAAATAATGGTGTGGTCTGGTGTAATGTTTTTTTATTTTTTAAGTGAACCTGCCATACAAATACACATGTTCATTGTAAAAGGGATTTCTGTGTATCCTGAGTGTTATGCTCGCAAAATTGCTAGCAAATGTCAAACTGTGGAATTTCTTTCCTTCTAACTGTAAAAACATCAGAACTGTTGGTTTGTCTGGAAGTGAAATTCTGTCACTTCTAATCTACTCTCTTTTCAAACCATTATTTTGTTTTTGATGCAATTCCCAGTTTTAATTAAAAAAGGTTTGCTCCAGAATGAAAACAACATTTTAACCTATAATAAACAATGCGTTTCAAAATTCTGGTAAAATGTAGTGTCCTGCCAAAATTTTTTTTTTTTTAAAGGTTGGACAGGGACAAAAGAAAGGACAGCACCTCTTGTCCTTGTGAAGTATGGCCCGGATTCACATACATCGGCGCATATATATGCCGCCGTAGCGTATCTCTTTTACGCTACGCCGGTGCAACGCCGAGAGGCAAGCATGGAATTCACAAAGCAAATACTCCCAACTCTGCGCCGGTGTAGCGTATATTCGTAGGCGTAAGTGGAAGTAGGTGGAAGTGGGCTGGAAGTGGGCATGATCCATGTTAATGAAGCGTGACCCCATGCAAATGATGTGCCGAGCGCCAGACAAGTACTTAGAAGAACTGCGCATGCGTCGTGTTGTGGACGCATCCCAGTGCGCATGCTCACAATCGCGTCAAAACAACTGCCTAAGATACCTCGAATCACTGCCTACGGTGTGAACGTAACCTACGCCCAGCCATATTCACGTACAACGTAAACTACGTAAAATTTGACGGCGTGTGTTCCCTGGTCCATACCATTGCATGGGTTGCGCCTCATATATGGGGAATAACTTTACGTCCGATGTACGACTTACGCATACCGCGTATATTATGTGCCGGGCGCAAGTACGTTCGTGAATTTTTTCCCTCAGTTGCATATTTGAATCGAAAATCAATGGGAAAGCCACATGCGTCCAGCGTAAATATGCGCCCACTCTACAGTACGCCGGCGTAGGCAAGTTACGTCGGTCGGATGAAGTCAGTTTTTAGGCGTATCTAGGTTTGTGGGTTTGGCGCACAGATACGACGGCGCATATTTGTACTTACGCAAAGTATCTGGACATACGTCGGCGTAAGTGCTTTGTGAATCCGGGCCTATGTATTCATTTATTATAACATTTATAAATAAAGTACTCACAAGAGTGAAGCCATTAATCACCTGTAATGTCCACAGTAGGTAAAAATCTGAATGTTTATGCCAGGATTTCTGAATGTTTATGCCAGGATCAAGTAATTATCATTACTAGGGATATGAGTTCGGGGCAATGCAGGGTTCAGCACAAACAATTGCTGTTCCTGGTTCTGGCAAACTAAATTAGCGGATTTAACCTCCTGTTGCAGAGTGCCAGTAATACTACCACCATTAAATGGCAAGTTCCTGCTGTGCAGGCCATAAGCATCACTGGTTGCTAAGATGCAAGCAGCTGTACGGCATCACGGGTTGCTAGGATGCAGACAGCCACCAGCAATCCAGAAACCAAGAATCTCTTTTTTTTTTATCATTCAAATTTAAGTTTATTTTCAAAACAAAAAAATATAAAATATACAGCTATGCGCCAAATAACACAGTAAATATTACAGCTGAACATACATTTGAGAATAAACAGGTACATTCAGTGTTTATCGTTTCCAACATTTTTAACCCCAGAGGGTAGTACTTATTGAACTGCAAAGAGAAATGAGAACTATTAAGATAAATCAGAACCCCATAGGTAATATAGTTTGTCCCAAATCACCTCCCTAATCCCCCGAGATCTCATATATCCTATGGTCTGATCCAGAATATTAAAGCAATGAGGGATGTAGTAGACCAATCTTTCATAGACCCCAAGAAGGTGGGTATCCAGGACAATCTCTGCCTCTCCGACACCCCTCTTGGGATCACTCTGTATCCTAGAGGTGGACCTGTCCCCTCCACCCAACCTCCCCAAAAGCAACTTGATCTAACATTTGTCTAAAGAACCAAGACAACATCCTACCCAGGGTTAACTATAATAGAAAAACCTGATATATAATGAGTATTTCCGAACCCATTATCCCCAAAGTGAGAATATCACATTATGAGAAGTAATGTACTATGTTTAGTCTTCTCGAATCTAAAATTAAGAGAAAAAAAGAAAAGAAAAGGAGAGAAAAAAAAGGGGAAAAGGGGAGGAAGAGAAGGGGGGGGAGATAGAGATGAGAAGAGTAAAGAGTTCAGAGGAAAGAGTAAGCCCACCTGCCAAGATTATGCATCAGTCCGGAGCAACAGCCACTACTGTATCCCCGGAGTATAGGGGATTCCCATGTACTTAAGCCACGGTTCCCAAGTTTCAGTAAACAAAATAGTTTTATCTAACATTAAACTAATTCTCTTTTCCTGCTCCATGATCCATGTGACTTTTCTCTTCATGTGTAGAATAGAGACCGACTGTTTCTTCCATGCGGCTGCAATAGTAATTCTGGCGCCTGTCAGGATAAATAGAATCAGTTTTCTGGTAACCTTCGAGATTTGTGGGATTAGACCATTCAATAGAGCGATTGCTGGAGACTGATGCACATTACACCCTGTTACTCGTCTGACAATGTGAAACACCTTATTCCAATAACCCCGAATCTTTGGACATTCCCACCAAGTGTGAAACATGGACCCTATTCCCTGGCAACCTCTAAAGCATAAGGGTGAGTATGAAGGATACATCGAGGCCATGTACCATCTAGTAAAGATTTTCGCATTGGCTTCCGCCAGAGATACACTTAGCAAACCCTTGATAGATCTAGGAAAATTTCCATACCAATCCTCTAAGTCCCATTCATCTCCAAGTTCTCTTTCCCAAGCGAGCATGTGGGGTAATTTTGTATCATTTGTCGCGAGAGATTTATAAATAACTGAGATATTACCCCGTCTCGCCGAGGCTTGGTCGCATCTATGTTCAAATGGAGATAGGGAGCCAGAAATTAGATTATCAGACCAAAGATTTTGGGCGTAATCATGTAATAGAGAGAATCTCAATCTCTCGGAGGAGGGGAGATCAAAATTATCAACAAAAAATTGTTCGGGTAAAGGGCCCAATCTTGAGAAGAGCTGTCCAATGCGGTACACCCCCTTGTCATGCCACCATTTGAAGGAGTCGACGTCGACTCTAGATGCAAAGATCGGATCCAGGAAAACCTCCGCTAAGGGTTGACCTTTCGAGACCAGAGAAGGATTTTTCCTAAGTGAATCCCAAATTACTAAAGCTTGAGAAAGGGTTGGGGACATAATAGCGGGTCTGTGTTTGGGGGTACACCACATCAAATTTTCTATAGTAAACGCAGAAGATGCTTGTTCTTCTATATTAATCCAATCAGGACGGTCCTTTTTAAGATATACTTCAGATAGTTGGGCCAACCTAGCAGACTGGTAGTACCACCACAAATTCGGGACTCCTAAACCCCCCTGTTCAGTTAGATTGAAGAGGCTTCGAGGAACACGCGGACCCTTCTTGTTCCAAACGAATCTGGTGATTTTGCCCTGAAATGATTTTAGGTGACTTTTAATTATTGGGATGGGCAATGAGCGGAAGAGATATAAAAGTCTGGGGAGCAGAGTCATCTTAACCGAATTAATCCTACCAATCCATCCTATTTTCTGGGAACCCCATTCATTTAAATCTTTCTCGAGTTTTTTAAACGTAGGGGGATAGTTGGCAGAATAGAGATTCTCAAACTTCGAAGTCAGGTTGATTCCTAAATATTTGATAGATGAAATTTCCCATTTGAATTCATATTTGTTTTTTAACATTAAAACTGTGGGTTCAGGGAGTGACACATTAAGCGCTCTGGATTTAGCCCAATTTACTTTGAGGCCCGACACTCTAGCGAAGTCAGTCAATAGGTAAATAATTTCAGGAAGAGAGGATGGAGGTGAGGTTATGAAAAGTAATAGATCATCTGCAAATAATGCACATTTATGTTCCTTTTGAGAGCATTTAATTCCCTTGATATCCGGGTCATCACGAATAGCTATAGCCAAAGATTCGATCATGACTGCGAATAGCATAGGAGACAAGGGGCATCCTTGTCGTGTGCCCCTCCGGATCTTAATAGGTTCTGAGAATAGGCCCTGTACACGGAGTTTAGCTTCCGGACATGAATAGAGCGCAGATAAGATTCCCATGAATTTAGAGCCGAAACCCCATCGCTTCAGTACCCTAAACATATATGGCCAGTACACTGAGTCGAAGGCTTTCTGGAGATCTAGGGAAAGGAGCATCCCTTCTTGTCCACGATCCCCAGTCCACCCAGATTGTAGAATGGAAATCAGATCAACTGCCCTTCCTATCTGGTCCGGTCCCTGCCTCCCTGAAATGAATCCTACCTGATCCCCATTAATATATTGGTTCATGAAAGGGGACATTCTATTGGCCATAATTTTGGTTAATATTTTGAGGTCGTTATTAATAAGAGATATTGGCCTGTAATTTTCAACTAGACTAAGGTCTTTATCAGGTTTCGGGATCACTGAGATATAAGCCATATTAAGTTGTTTATTAATAGAAATACCATCTGTCAAGGAATTATAAAAGCGAGTTAAGTAGGGCGTAAGGATAACTGAGAATGTTTTATAATATGGGGAGGAAAAACCATCGGGTCCCGGTGCCTTATCCGTCTTTAGATTTTGAATTACTGATAGAACTTCCTCAGTTGATATGGGAGCCTCCAATATCTCCATATGTTCCTTTTTCAAAGTAGGAAGACTTATTTTTTTCAAGAATTTCTCTATTTTATCTGAAGTAGATTTATCGTCAAAAGCGTAAAGTCTAGAATAGAAATCATGGAAGGTTTCCATCATCCGCTGAGGATTTAAAGTAAGGGATCCATCTGCTTGTCTAATCTTGGGGAGCGTCTTCGATTTAAATCTAGGTGACAATTTATTTGCTAACATCGGCCCTATTTTATCCTTCAATTGGTAAAATCTGGCACCTGTCCATTTCATATCTTCTCCTGCCCGTGCTGTTAGTGCTAAGTTCAGGGCCGATCTAGTGGCATCAAGTGAAGAGGTGGGAAATCCAGAAGGATCTGACTTATGTTTTCTGCGCAAGTCTAGATATTTCTCTTCTAGCTCTCTCACCTCCACCCTCTTTTGTTTTTTAAGTCTGGACGCAATTTGTATTATTTTGCCTCTAACTGTTACCTTGTGGGCCGCCCATAGAGTTTCCGGGGAAACTTCTTGTGTATCATTAAATTCAAAATATTCCTTTATAGCTTGTTCAATTTCTGTCACAAGGGCTGGATTTTTTAAAATAGATTGATTAAGAGTCCAATGAGACACTCTATGGGCTGTATTCTCCCGTCTTAGAGATACCAGTACCATAGAATGGTCCGACCATGGAACATCTGCAATAGTTGACTCAACAGCTGCCGGGACATGATGATTCGAAATCAATATGTGGTCTATTCGTGAATAAGATAGGTGGGGATTAGAGAAATGTGTATAGTCTTTAGCGTTTGGGTTCAATTCTCTCCAAATATCAATCAACCTAGATTGGTGTAGCATACGTGCCACTTGAGTACTAGCTTTAGTCGGCCTAATTATTTTAGTCTTATTTGGTTTAGATTTATCCAAACCCGAATCAAAGGCCAAGTTGGAGTCCCCCCCCATAACTATGATACCCCCCATAAAAGGTCGGAGAGTATCTAGCATCTGTGAAAAAAAATTCTGTTGTCCCCTATTTGGTGCATAGTATGAGACAAAAGTGTAAATTTTTTCATCTAGGGTTCCTTTAGCCAAAACAAATCTTCCTTCCGAGTCCCTGTATTCCTTAATCAAAGTGAATTTACAAAATTTAGAAAATAAAATAGCCACCCCTTTGGTCTTATTTTCCGCCTTAGATAAATAGAACACTGGAAAGTGAGCATGTAAAAAAGAGGGGGTGTACCGCCTTGGGAAGTGTGTCTCTTGTAGTAAAACAACATCCACATGCATAGACTTATAGACTTGAAAAGCCTTTCGTCTCTTAATAGGAGAGTTCAGCCCCTGAGTGTTGTGTGTTACAACACGAAGGGGTGTGGAAGAGCTATTTGGTCCAGCCATGGAACCTAAACCTTACATCCTCCAGAATGTATACCATGTAATGAGTCTGTAACCTAGAAAACCCATATCCTGACAGGTAGGCCGACAGAGAGGAGAATACAGAGTGGAAAGACAGGGAGAAAGAGGGAGAAATCAAAAGGAAAGAATAAAACAGTAAACAATAAAGCAAAATGTGGCATAACATAAGGTCAAACCATGACCCGAAATGGGGGGAGGGACTAATCTCCCTTCCCCCATTTAAAGAAGAAATTCCAAAGTGGTCCAGTGTTGAGGGACCAAACACCCGCTTCCCAGGACGACAAAAAGTCTGTCTGGAAAGTGAGTAGAGGCTCAATGCCTCACCACCACCCATTACCAACAGTCTATACATTATCCTATACAACTTGTTTTTAGGAAGAGATTGATCTCGTACAGTTTATGCATTAAGACATGTGCCGTAACGAGGTTTCCCAGAGGAGGAGCGATGAAGAGGGAAGAGAAAAAGGGGGGGGGAAACCCACATAATATGCATACACCCATATATATTATCCTATATATACATATAAGCTCACAAGGGAGGGAGAGAAGAGAGAAAGAAAAAAAAAAATATGAGAAATGTTCTCCTCCCCCCTCCTTCCCCCCCCCCTCTGTAGTTTCAAATATTAATCTCATTGGGGGAAGAAAAAACAACAAAAAACAAAACAAAAAAACCCCTTCTTTGTAATTTCAAATATTATATGTATACCCCTATATATATTCTCATATAAACGCATACAATCTCATTGGGGAAAAATAAATAAAAACATTTCTTTGTAATTTCACATATTATATGCATACCCCTATATATATTCTCATATATACACATATAATCTCATTGGGGGAAAAAAAAAAAAAAGGGGGGGCCCCCCCCCTTTCTTTGTAATTTCAAATATTATATGCATACCCCTATATATATTCTCATATAAACGCATATAATCTCATTGGGGAAAAATAAATAAAAACATTTCTTTGTAATTTCACATATTATATGCATATCCCTATATATATTCTTATATATACACATATACTCTCATTGGTGGAGAAAAAAAAAAAAAAAAGGGGGGGGGGAGTCTCCCCCCCCCCTCAAATCCCCAATTGGTGTCTCCTCCGGGAAAGTTCAACTGGAATTAATGATCCAAGTCAGGTTGCTGAGTTTTTCCCAACTTTCCTGTGTTTGACTCTATTCCATTCGCCCGAAGTAGGGCTAGTAGGTGTCTGTCTTTCAGCTGAGAGAGGCTGTGGAGGTGTAGTATCCATGTCTGGTGCGGTTGCGATAATTCTTAGGTCTAATAGTAATCTTTCCCCCTCCTGAAAGTTGCGTACAGCATAATGTCTACCATTATAGGTGAATTTTAGAGCAAAGGGAAAGGCCCAATTATACTTGATTTCCTTCTTCATTAGGGCCGACAATAATGGTTTCATTGCTCTCCTCTTCTGAATAGTGTGGGGGGAAATGTCAGAAAATATTTGGATCTTTGCTCCTTGGTACTGCAAATGTTCTTGTTGACGGGACTTTTGCATTATTTCCTCTTTGGTGGAATAATAATGTGGTTTAAGTACCACGTCTCTAGGTAAACCGTCCTTGCGTAACGGGCCTAAGGATCTGTGCGCTCTGTCTAATTCCAACTTATGTGCAGGAATGGATGGAATCAGATCTCTAATGATGTCTTGTATAGCAGAGTGAACATTAACTATGGATTCAGGTATCCCCCTTACCCTGAAATTATCTCTCCGAGATCTGTTTTCCAAATCATCTATCCTATCTTGAGCAGCTTCTAGTTGTTCTTGCATGAATTGTAGATGGTCAGTATTCTGATCAATCCTTGAAACATTAGCGTCCAATTTATGTTCAATAGATTCTATCCTGTTACCAATACTTTGGAAGTCTGCTCTGATATCTCTAGTGATCCTCTCAGCAGTCTGTGTCAGACCCTTGTCTAACATTTCAGCTATTCTGTTAAACAGATCAGTTACATTGAAAGAAACATCAAGAGCCCGTTCAACATTCACCTGCTCATGCCCAGGAGGAGGTTGTGAGGAGATTGCAGTAGAAATTACATGACCAGTCAACTCAGTGACTGTTCTTTCTTTCAGTACAGAGGAATATAGAGCAGGAGTTGGATTAGATCCCAGAGGATGAGTTATAGAGGTGACAGGCATTTGAGGTGAAATTTGTCTGTCAGACATGGATGCCTCTGTAATGCTCAGCATGTGTGTCTGAGGTATGGCAGACATTTTGTGGAGATTTTTCACAGTGGAAAAGTCTTTGTTGTTAGTTCTGACTTGTTTGTGTTGTTTTCCCTTCATAAACTGGAACAACAATATTTACCAACACCCACAGGCGTCGTTATAATATCAGGAGCAGGGCTTATGGAGCTTTTGGAATCAAATGACCTTAAGCCAGGATATGTATTTTGCAGTGGACATTTGCCTTGCTAGACCCCAATAGAAAAAAATAGGGAGAAACCGTATGAATTGAATATCCATATTGTGTACTGTTTGCTGCTGTCTTAAATGCGGCTGAGAAGGATCAATATATTCTGCTGTGGTTGATAGACAATCAGTGGCGAGTGAGGCACCCTCCTCAGGCCTCCATCATGGGAGCGCCTCACATATTAACAACAAGGGGCCTCAAAAATGGCGGCAATACCTTGGTGTAGAGATCCGTTCTCGTCTCCAGTAACCACTCAGGTTACTGTCCCCGGGCCACCTCCCAGACTGCTACCTATTTTGCGGAGGATTACAGTGTGGCAAGGCCTGTTTCTTCAGCCTCTGCCATACTCAAGTTCGGCTGCAGCTGAGGTATCCCAGACCTCCTACAATGGCGGCGGGGTGTCTCCAAATGGATCCTGTCACAGATCGTTTTGTTCCCTCAGCGGACCTCCGGGAGGCTCCGCAACAATACCGGGCTGTACAGGGAGAGTACCCGGAGCAAGTCCGAGGTGAGAGGGGCTTGTGTCACCTGTTTCAGAGACCAGAAACTAGCGGGTTGAGGTTGGTTTGTCGGAGCCTCCTCAGAACACGTCCGCCATCATCCGCCGAAACCAAGAATCTCACTGCCTGATGGCTTATTTCAAATTTTATACAAGCTACAGGCATCCTAGATGACGTCAGTAACTAAATAAGGTCAATGCTATATTTGGTCAATGATGTAAGGTAGCATAACTGCCCGGCATGTTAGCATTCAACAGCTAACTGGCGAGCTATCAATTAAAGTAGTTGCATCAGGAGGCAAATGTAGTCCATCAGGAGAAGATCATTATGCATGAGGTGTTTGTGCTCATGGCTCATCACATTTGTCGTTAATCATGATTGACAAGGATCTACACCTCTGAGCGGCGAGATTAATGATAGATTTATTCATTGGGACTTTTTTAAACTAAAGACCTCAATAGGGTGTTATGTATTACTTAATTTTTTGTGAATATGTATTAAGGGGCAGATATTTCCTCTCCAAATCACAAGGAGAGGCAGATATTTGGGGGGTCCCCTTAATTTAAAGGGAGTTTACAGATTCTTATAATCTCACCGGAAACCCTCACAGCCACTGGGCCAGGACAGTGGCTAGAGTCTGATGGAGATTCTGAGAGATCCATCAGATCCATCAGATCCACTTCCCTTGTGATTGACAGTGCCCATCAGTGGGTGGGTTACAAAGCTCTGGAATCTACACACTTCCACCCACTGTCAATCACAAGGGAGGTGGATATAATGGGAAAACCTTAGGTGTGCACAGAGTATAGCATTAGGGTGTGCACCCCAAAGCTCAAACACAGAGCAACAGAGGCAGTGGCTACAGATGTACACATGTGATGGGCATGATGCTATGCTTTGCAGTAATGGCAAAAATTACAGAGTGCAAAGCACATGCATTATTTTTTTATAATTATTATTTGTTATCGTTTTTTAAAACTTTATCTTTTTAATTTTTTGTTTATATTTTATTTATTTTTTTGCATTTTTGACTGCCCTTTTGGTGGGCGTTGGTGATATATCAGGGTTCCAAACTGACCCCTGATGTCTTACATTTAAGACTGAGAAAGGGACTGAGGAAAGGATGGAGGTGTAAATGCTAGAACTGATCCCCCTGTAGCGCAGGCAGAGGGAGAAGAGGAGAAGACAGCAGTACAGCCAGTCCTTCTGCTCGGCAGGTGCCCAGGCCCCCCTTTTGAACAAAAAAGGACACAGGCCCAGTACAGGAGGGTGGGCTGTACTGACTTATCATTGGCCCTGGCGCACAGGGTGATTAGGGTGAGCCCAGGCACACTCGGCACACCCAGTCTATAACAATATAACACATTTTATTGTACACAAAAATAATCAAATGGTAAGTATGAGAACTGGCTCCATACACAGACTGCTCACTTATGCATACAGGGTATGTATTCCAAACCTGGTACTTGGAAAAATAGGTAAATTAGGGAGCGCTAATATACTAATAAATTCTATATAGAAGGAAAAATAGAAAAACCTTAAATATCATATGTAAACAAATAGTGCAAGAGAATGATAATTTTGTACAATCTTCACATATATCAACAATTAGGTGCCTTGCATAAAGTGTATAGTTCAACCAAATTTTGCAATAAGTGCTGAAAAATAGATAAATCAATGTCAATTGAGAATATCAAACAAGAGCTGTTTCTTCCACTGATGAAGTGAACCACCTTCACTGACTACTTAAACTCCCGAAGTGCTCTGTAAATGGATGTCTGCTTACCAGAAGGTGTAGACCTTAATAATTACAAAAAGGTCAGTAGAGCTAATGCAAGATATTGCTTGCTGCAATCAGATTGGAAATTGTGTATTTGGTCTGTTTTTCTCCCCACAAAGGAAACCAGATATAGTTGATATGAAGGATACAAAGGGAACGTGCAAGGTTATTATTTTTTCAAACCTGGTACTTGTTCGATCTTTGGTAGTCCAGGAGTGCCACTCAGTGTGGTACCTAAGGCAGGTGGACAGACACATATAGGCCACAACCCATATCAGAGTAATAAAATAAAATAAAATAAACAGACCACTAAAGAGAGAAGCATATAGCAGGGAGAGTTAAACAGGTCAGAGACAGCCAATATAAGCCAAGATGGAAACCATTGAAACAATCCTAATCCAAAAAGACCTGTAAGTTTAATTCCTTGTTCAGGCCATGGGGCATTAAAGTATTTAATTTAAAGATCCCGAAATTTTCTTTCTTCATAAGGATTCTATCAAAATCCCCAGTATGGACACTTGGGCCTCAGTGCTGGCCTCCCTCTGCATCAAACAGTTGCATGAAACTGTCATAGACACCAACATTTGTCATGCAGTGGAGAAACAGAATTCTACAACAGTTTTTATGAATTTCAGGCAAGATGTCTTTTGTATTCCAGTTGAATGATTTCCAGTATCATAGAGGACCTCTTAGGCCGCGTACACACGACCGGTTTCCTCAACAGAATCCATCAAGAAACTTGGCGGCAGAGCTTTTTTGCAGAGGAAACCGGATTTTGTGTATGCTTTTCATCGAGAAAACTGTCGAGGAACTCGGAGAGGAAAAAAGAGAGCAAGTTCTCTTTTTCCTTGACAGGAGTCTCAATTTCCTTGTCGTGTTCCTCGTTGGGCTAGTTTTCGATGAGAAACACGTTGGTGTGTATGCTTAGAAACCCACGCACCTTCGGTAAAAGTAGCGTTTGTAATCGAGATAGCACATTTGTCATGCTGTAACAGACTGAAAAGTGCAAATCGTCTCTTACCAAACTTTTACCTAACACGCAGTAACATGAGATTAGCAAAAGCAGCCCCAAGGGTTGTGCCAGTGGAAACAAACTTCCCCTGCTGTTGTATGTATTGAAGTCACCGCGTTTGAGAACGAGGAGATTTTGTCTTGACAGTGTGTACGCAAAGACAGCTTGTCAAGTTTCTCGACAAGCCTGACAAGGAATACGTCGACGAAAATGGTGTGTCTTTCCCGACAAGTTCCTCGGTCGTGTGTACGAGGCCTCAGGTGCAAAGAACAGGTAAAGAGGAAAAGTGTGTACATCATGTAAATGACCTGAAGACATCTGAAAAAGCATCTATTAACAAGCAATACGTAGTGGTGGTAGGGTGGTCAAGACTATTCACTTTCTACCTATTGTGTTAATTTTTTTTGTATGCAGTTTGCACCTATTGACCTTGTGACAACTCCTAGGCCCTATCAATTAACTGGGCTGACTGTGGTAAATGAGGGGTCAGCCTGTAGGTGTGGATCCCGGTTCACTGCCTGCAGGGTAAAAAAACTCGCAGGGGACTGGTTGATGCAGCAAAGTCTATTAAGGTAGTAATTTTGAGATAAAATAGCAACACTGATGTGGCCCTGATACTATACACTAACCTAACTGTCCCTAGCCAGCGGGATATCTGTTCCTGTTCTACCCACTACACGGGATGTGTGGCAACCTGAAGGGGATAGTGCTTTTTATCAGCACTGCACATATTAAAGATGGCCGCCAGGTCAATCAGGGCAGCAGCATCCAATCGGACAGCAGCTTCCCTGATGAGATCTACAGAGGCCTCAAAGGAACCTTGTTTCCCCTTGTCCTCTGCCCTTCCTGCACGGCGGCCACCATACATCACCACCCTTGCAGGGGGGCTGAACTGCATCTGCCTACAAGCCACTGTACGTTGAGTCAGTGGAGCCAATACACGTTCCTACATGTTTCAGTTTTGCAGATCTACACAACTGCTGCAAAAACATTTGTAGACTTTATGTACACTACAGGTCCTAAACTTAAGTTTAGGAACTTTTGATGTTTTTTTTTACCAAAGCTCCTGAACTAAACTCCATAAAAGCATGTGACCATGTACACCTAGAATATTAGCAGAGTTTAGGAGCAGCTGCAGTTAGGTGAGGTTTAATCTCCATCAACCTCCCTCTCCTGAACATGGAAGAATCACGTTCAGGATAGAAGCATTTTGTCCGATGGCCGCAGGAACCCAGAAAAAAATAAATTGCCGTTATTTTGAAGCGTTTTGCATTTTCCAGCTTCCACTGTAAATTTAGTCAGGGCGTACGTGAAGTCTAAAGGCTCGTACACACGATCGGATTTTACGATGGGAATTGTGTGATGACAGACTGTTGGCCTAAAGTCCGACCGTTTGTACGCTCCATCAGACAATTGTTGTCAGACTTTCCGCCAACAAATGTTGGATGGCAGGCTTAGAAATTTCCAGCGGAGAACGGTGTGTTGTCAGATTTTTATGTGTACACAAGTCCGTCAGACAAAAGTCCAAAGTACAAACACGCATGCTCGGAATCAGTGCTCACCAAACACAACATTAGTCTGACGCTTTGTCTGCAAAAAATCCAATCGTGTGTACGAGGCTTTAGGCTTAAAAGAAACAGAAAAACAAACAAGGTGCCTCTTTAAGTGCAAAAGTATAAAACTTTTAATATCCCCTAAAGGGGTTTAAAACACTTACAAGAAAGTGGATGAAACAGGCATGTAGCAGGTAAGTGCGTCTAGGAGATGTTCCAGTGGCAGGGCAGTCCCAGTCTGTGATGGTAAAGCTTCCAGGGAAGTCCACGAGATAAAAGCCAACTTTTGCTGTGAATGTTCAGAGGACATAATACTGCTGGAGCCTGGGGATGACATCAGAGGAAGCGAGACAGAAACCAGCATGGAACACAAACAGGAAGTGGACAGGAAGTGTGTCAGGGGCAGGACGCGTTTCGGAATAGCTCATTGGTTCTTTCTTTAGCCAGTCACTGGCAGAAGATGGAACCAATGAGCTATTCCGAAACGCGTCCTGACGTCATCCCTAGGCTCCAACAGTATTGTGTTCTCTGAACATTCACAGCACAAGTCAGCTGCTATCTCGTGGACTTCCCTGGAAGCTTTACCATCACAGACTGGGACTGCCCTGCCACTGGAACATCTGCTGGACGCACTTACCTGCTACATGCCTGTTTCATCCACTATCTTGTAAGTGTTTTTAACCCCTTTAGGGGATATTAAAAGTTTTATACTTCTGCATTTAGAGGCGCCTTGTTTGTTTTTATGTTTCCATTAGAGATTGCTTGTCTCCCTGAGTGCTGCATAAAGTGTGTGAAGATTTGCTACCCTCTGCAACACAGACTTTATCTGTCAGGATTTCAATGCTTGGAGCGCCCTGGATATACACATTTTCTAGGCTTAATAGAAAGAAGCTTTATGTTATTTCCTAACAGAAAACATTGGCCAGAATTGTAACATTGATATATGGTGTGATAAGCTCAACAGTTATTCAGCACCACAAAAAAAATATTGATAGCATCTGCCATATACCAATGAGGTGAAGTGCAAGTAGGTAGGCTTATGCGGTAAGCAAGTGGTCATGGTTTTATATCAGCCATTCAGAATACACCAAACCCTTCATAAATACTCTATTTACTTTAAAGACCTACATCTACCATCATTTGCTAACTCGTTTGCAGCCTGTCATCTTTTCCAAGCATACAGGTGCATTTTAATAGATCACACTTATGTTTTACTCTAACTTTATGCCTACATGATATATGTATTGTATAGTGCTCAGTATCACCTTATACAGGTTTTGCCTCATTAGGCCCATATCTGACCTCAACATCACCTTGACTGTTATAGTCTGCTCCCAAAACGCTCAATTCACCAAGCTTTATGAATATGGATTTTTATTTTAGCCATGTGCCTTTAATTTTCGAATCTTGTTGAACCCAGCTGAAAATAATTGTCACATTTATGAAAATAAGAACCTTATTCTGGTGTGAGAGCTTGGTGAATTGAGCTCATGGGTTTCCCATTCCTCCCACCTTACCACTGGAGCAGGTGCAGCGTAATCACTTGGCATCAGACATGAAATGCTTTTCACATAAGGTCATTTTCATACTCTGTGTCAATCTCTTTCCATATATACATGTTTATAACAAGCTGTATAACAACCTCCCTTCTGTCAACTATATAGAAAAGGTAGAGTAAGATAATGTGAAATATACATTTCCAACACAGCCAAAGGTGGCAAAAGTTGCAGTAAGATTTTTCAAATCCATACTGTGTAATAATTATTTTAGCAGTCAATACTTTAAGGAAAACCCCATTATTTTAAACATTGACTTGACATTCATAAGTAAGAGGCTCGGGAACCGAAAAAATTTAAAAATCTTTTTTGCTGCAATACGTACCTTCAAGGTGGGACTTTCCCCACATTAATTACTTTTACTCACCAAGGTTGAATCCAGGTTAAATGATGGTCAGTGTAATTCAGCCCACATGAACCCAGGCTGCCAGGGGGAGGCCTGGAATGGAAAAGAAAGAATGACAATAATGAAGGGCCAGGCATGACAAGGGAAAGAGGAGGGTAGAACGAGGGGTTAAGTTGAGAGGAGGGTTGAAGCGAGGAGTCAGGAAGTTTAGTGGAGCAGAGGGGAGGAGCCATACTTATAGTGGGGGCGGGAACGAAGGGAAGGAACGTGCGAGTAAGAGGAAGTTTTCCCACCAACCCACCCTGTTTTTGGTGTTGTGCTGTGCTTTGTGTTATTATTTGGGTTTTGTCGTTGTTTTCTTTTATTTCAGGACACATAGTTTTGGTTGTCATAGCAGCAGTGGGGATGGCGGCAGGGCAGGACTTAGGGTGGTGGGGGCCCCTGGGCTTGAGTGTTGACGGGGCCCCCTGGAGCGAGGGGGGATCATAGTTGTTGAGCGGGGGTGCGCATTAAAGTTGTTGAGCGGGGGGGGGGGGGGGGGGCGAATTGAAGTTGTTGAGCGGCGGGGGGGCATTAAAGTATCTGTGCACAGAATAAAAATAAAGAAATAATATATATATATATATATAAAAAGGGGGGTAGCCACCCGGGGCCCTGGGGATCTCTTGGCCCTATAATAAAAAAAATAAAAATAAACCTCTGGGCCCTTTAATAATAAAAAAAAAAAACATTTATAAAAAATATAAAGAAAATGTAAATATTTTTATAAAAAAAAGGGGGGGTTGCCATCCGGGGGCCCTGACCTCTGGGCCCTTTAATAATAATAATAAATAAATAAATAAATATATATATATATATATATATATATATATATATATATATATATATATTAGAGCTGCACGATTAATCGTCGTATTATTCCCGTTGCGATTCTTGATACAGGGTTTCACAATCTTTCACATGAAAATAATTTTCTCTCTGTACTTTGGTATGCAAAGAATTTCCTGTCTGCTCTCAGCCAAAAGTCAGTCTGGGCAATCTGCCAAGTTTTGGAAACATTCTTTATCAGTGGAAAGTTAAGTCTAAACATTGTATCTCTTCAAAGGAATTAACTTCTTCTGTATGTAAATTAGGAATTTTTAACCACTTAAACACCAAACCTTTTTCTGACAGCTCTTTTCAAGTTAAAATCATTATTTTTTTTTGCTAGAAAATTACTTAGAACCCCCAAAGATTATATAATATTTTAGTAAAGTCCCTGGCCTAGAGAATAAAATGGCGGTTGTTGCAATATTTTATGTTGCACTGTATTTGCGCAGCAGTCTTTTTAAATGCATTTTTTTGGAAAAAATTTAATGAACTAAAAAAAAAAAAAACTAGGCAGTAAAGTTAGCCCATTTTTTTTTTGCATAAATGTAAAAGATTTTACGCCGTGAGAATCGTGATCTTCATTCTAGGCAAAAAAATTGTGATTCTCATTTTGGCCAGAATCGTGCAGCTCTAATATATATATAAACATATTTTTTTATAGAAAAATAAATAAAAAAAGGAAGGGTTGCTGTCCGGGGCCCTGGGGGCCTCCAGACCCCTAAAAAAAATAAAAAAAAATAAACATTTATAAAAAATACATAAAAAAGGGAGGTTGCCATCAGGGGGCCCTGGGGACCTCTGGGCCCTTTAATAAAAAATAAAAAAATATAAACAAAAATAAAAAAATAAACATTTATAAAAAAAAAGGGGGGGGTTGCCACATGGGGCCCTGGGGACCTCTGAGCCCTTTAATAATATATATATATATATATATATATATATATATATATATATATATATATATATATATAAAAAAATGTAAATTGTTTTATAAAAAAAGGGGGGGTTGCCATCCAGGGGCCCTGGAGACCTCTGGGCCCTTTAATAATAATAATAATAATGATTATATATATATATATATATATATATATATATATATATTATAAATATATAAAAAAAACATATATTTTTTAAAAAATAAATAAAAAAAGGAAGGGTTGCTGTCCGGGGCCCTGGGGACCTCCGGACCCCTAAAAAAAAAAAAAAAAATTTTTTTTTTTTTTTTTTAGAGGGGCCCCCTATTGGCTGGGGCCCATGGGCTTGAGCCCAGTCAAGCCCAATGGTAAGTCCGGCCCTGGATGGCGGTGTCTTTGGTCTTTGACGGTGGCACAAAACAGAGGTGATGGAATTGGTGGGGGGGCTCATCGATGGTATGGGCCCCTATGGTGTATTTCAGTAGAACGATGTCCGCTGGTATACGGTAATGGTTGCGCTGCGGGTAGGGGTTGTCTCCGAGCTGGTTTGAGAAATTACGGCCCCGCAGTGTAGGGAAAAAGGTGGGAAAAGTTTAGGGTGCCGTTAGAGACCAACAGACTGGGTGATATAAAACTGTCATTACAAAATGGTTGTAGATATGTTAATGGAAATGTTATTTAATTGAAAGTGATTTAATATTTGGAGTTATTTATTTGTTAATAAAAAAGTCTGTTATGGCCAGTTAGAGCCCATTCACACAGGGGCAACACGACTTTGGGAGGCAAAACAATGTTGAAAACGACGTTTTTAAACCCGCGCATGCTCAGAGGCAAGTTATGAGACGGAGCTTCAATGGAACAGAGTGCCGTCGAACGTTGTGTACGTCACCACGCTTTGCTAGAGCATTTTGGAAAAACGATGGTGTGTATGCAACGTCGCTTTGGAAAATGAAGTTTGAAAAACGTTGTTTTTTTTCATAGCAAAAAGTGATCATGTGTACGCGGCATCATAGGTAAAGGGTTGGTATGCGAGAGTTTGGGGATCTCTCTAATACACTGGTCATGGACCTACGCCAAACAAAACCAAAGAAGATTCAAAGCTCAATTTACCGATTTACCGACCAGCCTGCAACCAATCAAATTAATCTGTCATGCGTAAGCTGCAGAGGCACTACAAATTCTGGATGAATCCTCTGCACACCGATATACACCCTTTCCAGCAAACTATGCAATTAAAAATAGGGATCTTTAGTTCACACATATTGCAATATATGCTTAAGCCAGCTAACTGCATTAAAGTAATCCCCCTAATGGCCAGTCATACACTGCCTTGCCACTGCAAATGCTACCATGGGCACCGTGCCAACATGGGGCATAAATACCCCAGGTGGGAGAAAGCGACTAGGTTCTATTATGGACACTGACCTGTGTTCCAACAGAGAAAATATATATCTGTGCTCAAATACCAATAGCTTGTACATGTATTTAAACTATCAGGTGCTAAAGGGGTGCGAACACATAATAACACTACAAATTCTGGATGGACCCTCTTCACACTGCTACACCCTTCCCAGCAAACTATGCAATGAAAAACAGCAATTTTTAGTTCAGCTGCAGCCACTTCGTGGCACCCCAGTATAATCTGCAGTTCCAACTCTAAATGTTGAGAACATCCATAGTAGAAGCACATGCATTATAATGGATATGCAGATGGCAGGTGAGCCTGGAGGGAACCCACCCCTCCTTAAAGGCACGGGGCACACTGGACACCCAGCATATAGCACAATGGCAGCAAAGGTGTCCAGTGCGCATCCTCCCCAGTATTCCAACAGTACAAATAAATGGCCCCTGCCCCCACATATAACTGGCCTTTGCAGCAAGGAGCACATGGAAGGACGACTTATATCAAAGAAAACCAAAGAAAATTCCCAGCTCAGCTGACCTACAACAAACTGAATTATCCTGTTTAACAGTATGCGTTAAAAACAGGGGTTTAGTTTGCACACAGTTGCAAATACATGCGTTAGGTGCAGAGCCACTTCACGGCACCCCAATATTATGCCATCAATCTACCCCTTGGACCCCTATGCTAATACTACTGTAGTGCTACCCCCACAGGAGTTGCTATTTTTTTTTTTTTTTTTAATATCTTTTTATTGGAAGATTGTCAAATACAATGAAAAATAAAATAACAGAGGAAAACTGGAACAGTAAGTACAGTAAGAAGGAGTTGCTAGTTAGCTTGGGTCCTTGGCCCTTGTCCAGTCCTATGTGAGGCCTCAACCCTGACATCACCAGTATATTTTTCCATAAACCTTAAATTGGAGCGCTACCCAAAAGGGGAAGTTCTGCTTACTTGTGATTACATGTCACTAGACGATTTGCAAGGGCTCCCATTATAACAACGTGATGTATCCCAGGAGTCCTTGCAAATCGCCTAGTGACGAAATCTCATGTTATTTCCAGACCAGAAATTACACGCACGGGAGGACCGGGATGTCATGAATGACAGGACAGGAACTTCCCCAAATGCCGCTATTGCTATGGCAACCTATCAGGAAGAAAGAAGGAGATGCTCAGTGGTTTCACTGCACAGGTGCAGGATCAGGAGGGGAATGCTGGGAAGCCAGCTGCACCCAATCCTGTAAATACATAGGAGCGGGCTTCAGATGCGCACATCCTTGATGGCCACTGCCTGTATCAAGTATGAGAACTCTTACTTTTCTCTTACTCTTACTATCAAAATAATATAGTCCCAAGAATCACAGGGATGCTTTTATAGAAAAAATTGCTTAGGAGACTGGAGATCGGTTTTATGAGCTCCCAGACAAGAGGACTAGATTTAGGCCTGAGGAGATAGCGGGGGGGGGGGGGGGGAGGCATGTCTATATTCAAGTCTTATCCTAGTTCTTCTTGGACCAGCCTCAGCCTGTTACTGGACAGTAAACGATCAGCAGCACACCAATCAGCTCACCTTTCTGCCAGCTCCTTGTTAGCACATGAACTGATTGGCTCCTGGTGCCTGTACAGGAACTAAAAAAGGATGATACCATGTAAATATCATGTATTTACACAGCTTGATTTAAATAATAAATGTAATGATGTATAAGTGGTTAGAGAATAGCATTAATTGTTGTCTTTTAAATTAGCCTGGAGTTCAGCCTCTTCTGTTAGCTATTAGTGTCCCTATAATGGGGAATACTAAAAACCAACCCATGTCCTCTGATTCCTTCTGTATTAAATCGGAGTTCCACCCATATTTTCATATCTTTCCATGAATCACCTTAATCCCGCAAGTTATAACAACATCAGGCAACTTTTTTTGTAGCTTTGTTTTCTTTCTCGTACATCACGGGACACAGAGCGGCATATTCATTACTATATGGGTTATATGGAGTACCTTCAGGTGTGGACACTGGCAATCTCAAACAGGAAGTCCCCTCCCTATATAACCCCCTCCCCTAGAGGGAGTCCCTCAGTTTTTTCGCCAGTGTCTTAGGTGTTGGTCACGGAATAGCTTTGCTCCACATCCTTGGGATTAAGGGCGGGCTAACCGGATCTGTCCAAGGAGCCTCAGTGCCAAAGTGGACAGTACCCGGGCCCCAAACCGTGGGGTTTTGCCTATAATGCTCCTCTTTGGAGGGCTGGACCCTGGGCCCAGGACTTGGAGTTTGTAAAAACCATAAGTTCCTGTTTGCCAGGGTGCTATATAGGTCCAGGACAGTGGGTACCTTCATAGGACCCCAGGGCCTGAAGGTCTACTACGCTACCCACGGAGATGGGAGAAGATTGGATCGTTTTGCTGGACAAACATCCTGCAGCATGGAGCAGGTAAGGGGGAACCTGCGGGACTTGGTTCGACAGCAGGCTCTCCGGGGTAACCTAAAAGGGGGGTAGCCTAAGTATGCTCTGCATTGGCAACCTTGCTCACTATGTCTGAGAAAGACAGGATGATCCCTTTTCCCCCATCACTAGGTTCCCCTGTCTAAGAATGGTGTCGCTAGCTAACCTGCTGCTTTCTTCCTAGGACTGGTAAGGATCCCTATGGGGCCTTTTGGAGAGTCCTACCTGGCCGGGGGTTTGAATCTGCCGCCTGATACTGCAGTCCTGGGTCTCCAGCAGCGCGGCTCCTCCATGTTCCTCCTGTTCCGGCATACGCGCGCGCGTGCGCGCGCACGTCTTATAGACGTTTTTCGCGCCGTTCAGAGAGGAGAGCGGGGGGGGGGGCGTGCCTGCAGCGTCATACAGGGGCGCGCCTTGTGCTGTTATAGATCAGCAGGCATTGTCAGTGCTCAGTCTGAGGCTGATCTCAGAGGGAGAGGACGCAGAGCGGCAGAACAGTGACTCCCGGTGGCGGAAGAGGGGTAGTACATGCTAGACTTTGTTCCAATGCCTTTTTTGTTAAGCCAAGAAATCCCCCTTTTTGCAGCAGGTTGGAGGCTGGCAAACTAAGTTTGGGGTCACTGTATGTTTGAAAAAAAAAAAAAGAAAAAAAGAAAGACTTATATATATTTAAAAAAAAAAAAAAAAAACATACGGGGCCCCATCAGTTTTTGGGCATTAGTGATCTATTGTCCCCTAAGCTCTAGTTTTGTACTCCTGGCCACTACAGTCTGTTGTTGTTGGCGGAGTCCCTCGATTTTGTATTATGGCTTCCAAAGGTTCGGGGTCAAAGGGTACAAAAAAAAAGACCAAAAAACAAAGGGGTTCCCCCTCTGATTCTGATGATATGCCAATACTTTCCCCGCAACTTATTCCCATAAAGGGCGCCTTGGATGAGCCATTAGGGGGATCTGGTGCGGAGGCTGGCCCAGATCAGCCCAGCCCTGTGTTTATCACAGAGGAGATGCTAGCCGTATCCCTAGGGGGGCTAGAAGAGAGAATAGCAGCATTGATCGCTAGAGCTATTCCTGGTAAGAGACGGGTTAGATCCCCATCACCAAGAGGTGTATCCTCAGATGCTGAGATTCTCTCTCCGGAGGAATTGGAATCGCAGGAGGATCAACTAGACCTGAACCAAGAGGGTTCAGGGATTGAGGGATCTACCTCTGAGGAACCATTTTCAGACTCCCAGACAGAGAGACTGTGGGTACAGTCTTTGACGGACATGGTCCGCTCGGCATTTAGTTTACCATTGCCAGAGCCTCAGGTTCCTCCGGTATCCTCTCTGGGCTCTTTGAAAGCTCCGTTAAGCAACGCAGTTTTTCCGGTCCATCCTCTCTTGGAGGAATTGATCTTTCGGGATTGGGTACGGCCGGACAGGATTTTTCTGCCACCGAAGAGATTTGCGGTCATTTACCCCATGGAGGAAAAATTCTCCAAGAGGTGGAGGCTCCCAGTGGTGGATGCAGCCATCTCATGTGTGAATAAATCACTAACTTGCCCGGTGGAAAACATACATATGTTTAAAGATCCGGTTGATAAACGGTTAGAGACACTTTTAAAAGCATTCTTTGCTACGGCAGGAGCAGTGGTACAGCCAGCTGTGGCTGCAATTGGAGTTTGTCAGGCGTTAAAGGACCAGACAAAAGAAATGTTAAAGGACATGCCTACCCAACAAGCAGAAGAGTTTTCTGACATTCCCAGAGCTCTGTGTTTTGCTGTAGATGCTATAAAAGATTCCATCCAGCAGGCCTCTCGTTTATCACTATTTTTGGTGCACATGAGAAGGCTCTTATGGTTGAAGAACTGGGCGGCGGAGCCCCCATGCAAAAAGCTTCTGGCAGGGTTTCCCTTCCATGGAGGACGACTCTTCGGGGAGGATCTGGATAAATACATTCAGACTATTTCAAGTGGCAAAAGTACCCTTTTACGGTCAAAAAAGACATTCCGGGGTCCTACATTTAAAAGGCAGCTCTTTCCTGTCTCAGGGCCCTCAAATTCCAGGCAGTATCGACGGCCGCCTGCACGATCCAACGTTAACAGTAGATCGCAGGGACAGGCCCCTGGGGGTAAGAGGCCATGGTATCGCAAGCCGACAAAGACAGCCCCTAAGTCTGCCTTATGAAGGGGCGCCCCCACTCTCGCGGGTGGGGGGAAGGCTTCGTTTCTTCTCAGAAGTTTGGGAAGCCAAGATCCCCGACAAATGGGTCCGGGCGTCTGTAACCACAGGCTACAGACTGGAGTTTCTAAAGTGTCCTCCGCCTCATTTTCAAGAGTCAAGGCTACCAAAGGATCCAGCAAGGAAGGCCTCAATGCTGGCAGCTTTGGATCACCTGCTTTGCCAGGACACAATAATAGAGGTGCCAGCCCAAGAGCAAGGGCTAGGTTTCTATTCCAATCTCTTTGTCATACCAAAGCCCAACGGCGATGTCAGGCCAATCTTGGACCTAAAGAGGTTAAACGGTTACCTAAGGGTTCGTTCCTTCCGGATGGAATCCATCCGGTCAGCAGCCGCCGCGCTTCAGAGGGACGATTTTCTGGCCTCCATAGACATAAAGGATGCTTACCTTCATGTACCAATCTTTTAGTCGCATCAAAGATTTTTACGCTTCGCGGTGGGGCAGCGACACTTCCAATTCAGGGCGCTCCCCTTCGGGCTGGCCACGGCCCCCCGGGTATTCACGAAGATCCTAGCCCCAGTTCTGGCCAATTTAAGGATCCAAGGGGTCACAGTCCTAGCATACTTGGACGACCTTTTAATCATAGATCACTCACGGCCGTGTCTGCAACAGGCAGTAAACCTCACGGTTCGGTACCTCGAAGGATTCGGCTGGGTCCTAAACCGGGGAAAGTCAGCGTTCCAGCCTACAAAGCAGTTGGAATACCTCGGCATGAGGTTAGACACAGAACAGCAAAGGGTGTTCCTGCCCCTTGTAAAGATCGAGGCTATCAAGGGGTTGGTTCAGTTGGTTCTAAGCAAGAAAAAACCAACTATTCGCCTGTGTATGCGATTACTAGGCAAGCTAGTGGCCACGTTCGAGGCAGTACCATACGCTCAGATCCACACTCGCGTCCTACAGGCAGCCATTCTAGCAGCCTGGGGCAAGAGAGCACATGCCTTAGAGTCCCCTTTGACGCTATCATCAAGGGTCCGACAAAGCCTGGCCTGGTGGTTGAACCCTCAGAATCTTCTAAAGGGAAAATCCTTCAGCCCTGTTGTCTGGAAGGTAGTTACCACAGACGCCAGCCTGGCAGGCTGGGGGGCGGTCTTCGAGGGGTTCTCTCGCCAGGGAACTTGGGTGAAAACAGAGAGGCAGCTCCCCATCAATATCTTGGAGATCAGAGCTGCTCGCCTAGCCCTTCTGGCATGGACCTCCAGATTACAGGGGTTCCCGGTGAGAATCCAGTCAGACAATGCCACAGCGGTGGCATACATAAACCACCAAGGGGGAACCAGGAGTCAGGCCGCTCAGAGGGAGGTGAGCTTGATTTTTCAGTGGGCAGAGGTTCATGTACCCTGCATTTCGGCGATATTCATTCCCGGAGTGGACAACCTGCAGGCAGACTTCTTAAGTCGCCAGAGTCTGTTGCCAGGGGAGTGGTCTCTGCATCCCCAGGTCTTTCAGACAATCTGCCAGAGGTGGGGAATGCCAGACGTGGATATAATGGCATCCAGGTTCAACAAGAAACTAGACAGGTTCGTGTCTCGAGCGAGGGACCCTATGGCCTGCGGAACCGATGCGTTGGTTTGCCCTTGGCATCAATTCAAACTTCTATATGCATTCCCTCCGCTACAGTTACTTCCTCGCCTGTTGCGCAGGATCAGAGTGGAGCACAAGCCGGTCATTCTAGTAGCTCCAGCTTGGCCCCGGAGGACATGGTACTCACTAGTCCTGAAGATGGCAGTGGGAGACCCTTGGACTCTTCCTCTACGACCAGACCTACTCTCACAAGGCCCGATCCTACACCCTACATTACAACGTCTAAATTTGACGGCCTGGAGGCTGAATCCCTGATTCTCAGGGGTAGAGGTCTGTCTAGGCAGGTAATTCCTACCCTGATTAGGGCTAGAAAGCCGGCCTCCAGGGTGATTTATTACAGGGTGTGGAGGAACTACGTAGGCTGGTGTGAATCCAAAAGATGGAATTCCCGAAAATATACCATTGATAGGGTGTTAAGTTTTCTCCAGCTAGGAGTGGATAAAGGCCTGGCATTAAGCACAATCAAGGGACAGATTTCAGCTCTGTCAGTGTGGTTTCAGAGGCCGCTGGCCACCCACTCGCTGGTAAAGACCTTCATACAGGGGGTCTTGCGTATTAATCCTCCTGTCAAGTCACCAATTTGTCCATGGGACTTAAATCTTGTCCTGTCCACTCTACAGAAACAACCCTTTGAGCCGTTGGCTGAGATTCCTTTAGTCTTACTGACAAGAAAGTTGGTTTTCTTGGTCGCCATAGTTTCGGCCAGGAGAGTGTCAGAATTAGCAGCCTTATCGTGTAAGGAACCATATCTCGTTCTACATAAGGACAGGGCAGTTCTCCGGCCCCATCCTTCCTTTCTACCAAAGGTTATATCCAATTTTCACTTGAACCAGGATTTGGTACTTCCATCCTTCTTTCCAAAACCCACATCTAGAAAGGAGGGGTTGCTGCATACCTTGGATATTGTCCGGGCCATGAAGGCCTATCTTAAAGCTACAGAAAAGATCCGGAAAACAGATGTGTTGTTCGTTCTACCAGATGGCCCCAAGAAGGGGCAGGCAGCTGCAAAATCCACCATCTCGAGATGGATTAGACAATTAATCATTCAAGCCTACGGTTTGAAGAGGTTGCCTCCTCCTTTGTCGGTAAAGGCCCATTCTACCAGGGCCATGGGCGCCTCCTGGGCAGCACACCATCAGATCTCTATGGCTCAGATATGCAAGGCGGCGACGTGGTCATCAGTCCACACGTTTACAAAGTTTTATCAACTAGACGTGAGAAGGAATGCGGATTCTGCCTTTGGACAGACAGTACTACAGGCTGCAGTTTAAGATCCTCGGGATCAGAGGCACCCTTGGTTGTAAAAAAAAAAAAAAAAAAAAGTTTTTTTTTTTGACTAAGTTGGAATTATTATTATTATTTGAGTATACCTCTAAATTGAATCCTTCTTTGGAAGATGTCTCCCTCCCCTCATTAAAGCATTGCTTTCGGACATCCCATATAGTAATGAATATGCCGCTCTGTGTCCCGTGATGTACGAGAAAGAAAAAGGGATTTTTAAATACAGCTTACCTGTAAAATCCTTTTCTTGGAGTACATCACGGGACACAGAGCTCCCACCCCTCTTTTGGGGAAACATTTTGGGAGGCATACTGCTTGCTACAAAACTGAGGGACTCCCTCTAGGGGAGGGGGTTATATAGGGAGGGGACTTCCTGTTTGAGATTGCCAGTGTCCACACCTGAAGGTACTCCATATAACCCATATAGTAATGAATATGCCGCTCTGTGTCCCGTGATGTACTCCAAGAAAAGGATTTTACAGGTAAGCTGTATTTAAAAATCCCTTTTTCCCTGTTGCCAGGGCTGGACTTACCATTGGGCTTGACTGGGCTGAAGCCCAAGGGCCCCCGCCCAATAGGGGTCCAGAGGTCCCCAGGGACCCGAAGGCACCTAGGGCCCGGACAGCAACCCCTACTTTTTTATTTATTTTTTCTAAAAAAAATATGTCTTTATATATATATATATATATATATATATATATATATATATATATATATATATATCTATATAGATATATAGATATATATATATAATTATTATTATTATTTTTATTAAAGGGCTCAGAGGTCTCTAGGGCCCCCGGATGGCAACCCCCCCCTTTTTTATAAAAAAATGTACATTTTTTATATATATATATATATTTTAATTAAAGGGCTCAGAGGTCCCCAGGGCCCCATGTGGCAACCCCCCTTTTTTTTTTCTTTTTTTTATAAATGTTCCTTTTTTTCTTTTTGTTTATATTTTTTTACTAAAAGGCCCAGAGGTCCCCAGGGCCCCCCGATGGCAACCTCCCTTTTTTATGTATTTTTTATAAATGTTTATTTTATTTTTTATTTTTTTAGGGGTCTGGAAGGCCCCCAGGGCCCCGGGCAGCAACCCCCACTTTTTTATTTTATTTTTTATAAAAAAATATGTTTTTTTATATATTTAAAAAAATATATATATATTATTATTATTATTATTATTATTATTAAAGGGCCCAGATGTCTCCAGGGCCTCCGGATGGCAACCCCCCTTTTTTTATATAAAATGTTTTACATTTTCTTTATATTTTTTATAAATGTTTATTTTTTTATTTTATTTTTTATTAAAGGGCCCAGAGGTTTCTTTTTATTAAAGGGCCCAGAGATCCCCATTGCCCCCGGATGGCTACCCCCCTTTTTATATATATGAATATATATATATATATATATATATATATATATATTTTCTTTATTTCTTCTTTTTTTTTATAAAGGCCCCACTGCTTCTCAATTTGTGGCAGCCTCCCCGCTTCTCAATTTCAGGCGACAGCCCCCCCCCGGTTCTCTGCTCCAGGGGGCCCATGCCTTAAGCTGTGTAAGGGGCTCCAAAATTACTGATGGCGGCCCTGCGCATACCTCCCAACACGCACAGATTCTGTGGGACTTTCCGCTTCTTCCTGCAGTCCCGCAAAAGGGTTAATTTTCCCACACTGCAATAGGAGGCAGTATGGAAGCAGGAGGAACCGGAGCGGTGTGTGGAGGACTGTGGCTGCTGAAGGGAAGAAAGCCGACAGCCGGGCTAATGACAGTCTGTGGCCCTGGCTGTCGGCACAGGTGAGAAGCACTCCCCCCCGCTCAACAACTGCAAAACCACCCCCTAGGAGGAACTGGAGCGGTGTGGGGATGCTGAAGGGAAGAGAGCCAAAACATTCTGTGCACAGATGAGATGAGAGTCACCCCCCCCCCCCCGCTCAACAACTTTAATGCCCCCCCGCTCAACAACTTCAATTCGCCCCCCCCCGCTCAACAACTTTAATGCGCACCCCCCCGCTCAACAACTATGATCCCCCCTCGTTCCAGGGGGCCACTTTAACACTCAAGCCCAGGGGCCCCCACCACCCTAAGTCCTGCCCTGCCTGTTGCTATAGGGTATTCTTTGTTCTTCCTCTTTTAGACGCCAAAGCGAGGTATGTTATATCATGCCTGCCTCTGCTTCTGGGAAATGTGTGTGATCTTTCCCAGGAGTCAGTGGGCATCACTGTCTGTCATCATCGCGTTATTTCCAAAAAGGAAATTACGCCATGTAAGGCGGTGCTAAGCACCATTTTTCTGTCTATGCTGTGCAAACTGTTGGCGCTATGTATACCCTGTATAATAATACCCTGTATAATAATAATAATAATAATAATAATAATAATAATAATAATAATATTAAACCCCAAAACACCATCCCTTTGTTCATATGTGGACTAATACCTACCTCTGAAAAGCCTTCTCCTTATCCAAGGTCAGCAAATTAAAACTATTGGCAAGCAGACCAGAGTGTTTTTTCTTATATCTACTGTACCAGTCCAGTCAATGTGATGCAGCATGACAGCTACATGTGAAATGATCAATAATCGTTGGAATGTTTTCCAATTGAACATAAAAAGTCACAAGTCTAGTTTGTTTTTGCCAGGGTTTTCTACCTTGTGCTCACTCCATAACAGCACAGCCGGGATACGGTTGCCTGATACTGAGCCTGGTACTGTGTATTTTGTGTCTGTATGAGCCAGCCTAAAACTTTGCACTTTCTTTATGTGATAATTGTATATGTTGTATCTATCTACCCTGAAGTCTTCCTTTAAAGTCTCATGTACACTGGGAGTTTAGTCATGGTGCATGAAATCCCAGTGTTTTGGTGCGGGTGGAAGGCATAGGCTCACCCTCCAGCCCTATTACAAGCAGCTTGCTTCTATGGGAAGTTGAAACCTGCTGCAGTTGGATGAGGCTGGATGGTGCACTAACATTTAGGACAGTATGCACCTAGGGAGCCTGGAGCGCAGACTGCTTAACCATTGAAAGCAGTCTTATCAGCCTTGCCTAGCTTACATCTGTGAACTACAACTCCCCCCTCATGTTATAGAGTTGAGCAGAAGGGAGGTGTCCTGTAGGATTTGCTGGAACAGTCCCACATCTTGGCCATCAATGCCGTGTCCTGGGCAATGTCCTGGGATCACAGTATCTACCTTATTTGAGTCACTGCATATACAAAATAACTCAGATTTAGATACAAGATCTTGGCCTGATCAACCCTTGAAGTTGGCCTAATCGGTGCTCCCCAGATATTTAGAGGCAAGGTCGGTACTGGGCCAAACCATAAAGTAGGTGTGATTTGGGTGCACCCACCTAGAAAGTGAACAGATGGAATTTGGACCGTGGGGAGGTCAATAGTGTACTGGGATCTGGGTATATAATGTTGGTAAGAATGTATTGCTAACACACTTTCTGTCCTAGGGTGCCAAGACTGCTTCTACATATATAGTGTAGTGATTGAGCGTAGTTATCCTTGGACCGGAAGTGTGTTATTGTCAGAATCACCGGGTGAAAATAAAGGACTGGTAAGCTGCAATATATATAAATATATATATAAATATATACATTTTGGACTTGGAATTATGAGTAGGGATGAGCCCACGGTGACGTAACCAAGTGACCCCGCCCCTTCTGACATCATGTGCCGTGGGATGGTGGGATGGCCATCCGGTTATGTCAGTGGGTGGCCCCGCCCTTTCCTTTATAACAGCTGTCACCACGAAAAGACAGCAGTTGGCATGACACCTCCCATCAATGTAGAGATTGTTTTCGGATCTGTCAGCGTTTTTTCTTCTTCTTTTTTATTAAAGGAATTGTCAAAAACTGTCTTTTGTGGTCTTAACTTTTTGACACTTTTTTTGGTGAATGGGTAGGGGTACAATGTACCCCTACCCATTCACATAGGGTGGGGCAGGATCTTCCAGATTTCGATAAGCCTCCCGCCCACAGACCCCCACAACCACCGGGCAAGGGTTGTGGGGATGAGGCCCAACATTGGAACACGGTTCATTGGGGGACCCCAAAGCACCCTCCCTATGTTAAGGGCAAGCGGCCTGGTATGGTTCGAGAGGGTCTGGTATGGATTTTGAGGGGGAACCTAACACCATTTTTTAAAAATGTTGGCGTGGAGTTACCCTTAAAATCCATACCAGACCCTAAGGGCCTGGAATGGACTGGGGGGGGACCCACAAAGTTTTTTTTTTTCCTAATTCCTCGAGCAGGCAATACATTTTGCTGTGTCACAGTAAAACACATGAGACAGATGTGCTACTTTACAGGCAGACTAAGGGGATATCACAGGCATGATATTTAAAGGAATATTATTTAATTTTTATTGTTTCACTTTAGGCATTCTTAAAATAACTGCTCCTGAAAAAAAACTGTCATTGCATTGATACATGTCCCCTGGGTCAGTACCTGGGTCCCCATACACTTTTTATGGCAATAACTTGCATACAAGCCTTTAAAATAGGCACTTTTGATTTTTCATGTTCGTGTCCCATAGGCCGTGTACACACGACCGAGGTTCTCGCTGGAAACCAGCGAGAACCTCGCTGGAAGCTGCATTCCAGCGAGGACCTCGGCCGTCTGTACACTCTCGGCGAGCTTCCCGTCGGGAATCCCGTCGAGCAGAAATAGAGAGCACGCTCTCTATTTGCTCGACGGCCCGCCTGGAAGAATGGCTGGTTGCCATTCCCGACGGGCGGGTCGCCGATTTCGACGGCCGGCAGGGAACCTCGACGGGCGTAACGATGTGTTCTCTGCCGTGTGTACACGGCCATAGACTTTAACAATGTTCGCATGTTCGCACAATTTTTTTGCCTGTTCGCATGTTTTGGTGCAAATCGAACCGGGGGGGGGGGGTGTTTGGTTCATCCCTGTTTATGAGCGTTAGTATTAGTGACAGTATTAGTGACAGCGATGTATAACTTTTATACTCAACTCCAAAGCTACAGCTTAGTCAGCTTTCTCACCAATGACCATATTCAATTAGTAAATTGCTGAAATAAAACAGGAAATCTGAGGAAACTGAAACACATTTCCTCTCATCTGGTTCTGTTCTGATACCTTCCATCCAGTGAGGATGCTCACCATACGGACTAGAAAGGAAGAAATCCCAAAGACCCCAATCTGTGTATACAACTTTAAATGGTGGTTGTCATATTCAGCCCAGATGAGTGCAGGAAGAGGGATTGTTCACAATTCTTCCAGTATGTTTACAAGGCAATTAAGCAGAGGGGCCAGATGTTTGCATGCATAAAAGTCTGATTCTGCAACATGGGCAATATAAGTGAATTATATGAGATTCAGACGCAGAGGGGAAGCTGCAAACAGTGGTTACATCGTACTTAGAAAATTACCTTGGTATATGCAGCGTATCTATTTATTTTATTATTAGTCTTTTTCCTAGAAGTCACATCTATATGATTTGAGAAATGATTTAATAGGAAACTCCTAAAAACCTTTTAACCTGTTCCTTGCCACTAACGTATGGTATATGTATTATTTAGCAAGATAGAGAGTCCTGTAGCAGGGAAGGAACTGGTAGGCAGAGGGACTGCATGACAGGAGGGGACAGGGCAGGAAAAGGGATTCAGGTAGCTCCCCCCTTTAAGAAAAGGGGGGTGGCATGGGGGTTGGGGTGGTCCCTGGCAAAAGAGTCTGACTGGAGGAAGTGACGTAGCGGTAGGCCACCATTGGCAGAGGAAGAAGCTAGGTAATAGGTGGGGGGGTGCAGTTCGGAGTTTGTAACGGCTGGGGGCAGTGCTGGGTCTCTGGATTAGGAGAAAAGACTGGAAGATTTAGTAAAATGGTGGTACCCATCTGTGGGATGGGGTTAGCGGTACCTTCCGGTCAACAAGGGTTTAACCAGGAAGGGGTAAATTTGTAGGTCACTGCGGACATGCGTACTGTCTCTGAGTCGGTGTCTTGCGACTGAGGCCTAAGTTAAATAGGTTTTGTCCCAGTGACCAAGTTGGGTGTTGTTGCCTACAAGACCACCAAGATATGGAAAAGGTTTGTTTGATGTTATTTAAAAAATGGTTGTTTATTTTAAGTTGAAATATTGTTAAATAAATAGGCCCCAAGGCCAATTTTTACTCCACAACTGTGTCAGTTGTTTTATTGGACAATTGGGGGGAGTTGGGGAGGTGTATATCCATCAGGTGGGGTATGACTAAGGATCTGTCCTTAAAGTGGATGTAAACCCAAAACATTTTTTTTTCTTTTTATGTCACAATGTAGAGTATAAGATTTCCTATCATCTGTGCCCAGTCTTGCCACACAGAGTTAATCCAGATCTGAGTAATCCTCTTTTAATGTTCAGTGAAAATGAACAGCCTTCCAGATAAAAACCTGCCTAAATGAAAAGTCAGTTTTCTCTCTCCTTGCTTTGAGTGACAGGTTATTTACATATCTAGCCTGGACATGTTTATCATATGTTATGTTATGTTTATCATAACATGAGGTATAAAAAGTGAGAAATCCACCCCTCCCCCACATAACACACCCTGGTAATATACAATGAACTTTGGATCACCTCATGTTATGATAAACATGTCCAAGCTAGATATGTAAATAACCTGTTACTGAAAGCAAGAAGAGAGAAACTGACTTTATAATTTGGCAAGTTTGTATCAGGAATTCTGTTAATTTGCACTAAACATTACAAGAGGATTACTCAGCACTGGATTAACTTTGTGTGGCAAGACTGGGCACAGATGATAGGAAATCGTATACTCTACATTGTGACATCAAAAAAAAATGTTTTTTTTGGGGGTTTACATCCACTTTAACATATCATGGGTAGGAGGAGAGAAAGAGAGAGAGAGAGAGGCTGTCTGGTGCCACAGAAGGAGAGGAGAGCTAAGGGGTTCTTGGTGTTTCCTCCTATTGGTGCAGAATTTTGCCCTTAGTTTATCAGAATGTGTATGGACCTAAATCTGACATGTTCTGACCATTATTTGGAAAAAGTAACTGCCATCTTATGGACTGTCTGCTTATAATGAGAAATAAAGAAACGACTCACTCAACCAGAATCCTTTTTTTTTTGGTGTTCTGATGGGAGTGCAGCCAATGCCTGGAGGTAAAGAGGCAACAAGTTTTGTGTTTACTGGTGCAAGCCTTTTCAGCTCTGCAGTTGGTGGTGATAAAGCAACGCCCCCCCCCCCACCTGGCAGTGAAAGAGAACCCCATCATGTAATATGTGTCAGGTGGCCCAGGTCCCCATGTCTCATAGACCCTGGGTGGCTGAGCTTCTGGAGCTTCTATCTGGGCCATGTATAAATAATAGGTCTATGTGTGAGTGCTCTGGGCATAAAGGGGGTTAAAGTGTAAATTGACCAGGTGAGAAGAAAAGGTCCAGGACCAGCATCTCTGCATGTGAACAGTATGTGGCTTTGGACTGAACACCAGCGTGACAGCCTTTAACTCTGTATGTATAGGTGGGACTAGGGATGAGCCAAACATACCCGCGTTCGGTTCGCACCAGAACCGTCGAACAGACCGACCGTTCGCGCAAACATTTAGAACCCCATTGAAGTCTATGGGACTCGAACGTTCGAATTCAAAAACGCTAATTTTAAAGACCAATATTCAAGTTATTGTTGGAAAACTTCTTTGAGAACCTGGGTCCTGCCCCAGGGAACATATATCAATGGAAAAAAGTTAAAAAAACGGTTACATAGTTACATAGTTAGTCAGGTTGAAAAAAGACACAAGTCCATCCAGTTCAACCATAAAAAAATAAAAATAAACAAACAAAATAAAACACATTACATCCCATACACCCAACTCCATACCCACAGTTGATCCAGAGGAAGGCAAAAAACCCCAGCAGAGCGATGATCCAATTTGCTACCGGAGGGGAAAAAATTCCTTCCTGATCCCCCAAGAGGCAATCGGATTTACCCCGGATCAACTTTACCTACATAACTTAGTACTTGGTTATATTATGTGTATTTAGGAACGAGTCCAGGCCCTTCTTAAAGCAATCTACTGAGCTGGCCAGAACCACCTCTGGAGGGAGTCTGTTCCACATTTTCACAGCTCTTACTGTGAAGAAACCTTTCCGTATTTGTAGGTGAAATCTCTTTTCCTCCAGACGTAAAGAGTGCCCCCTTGTCCTCAGCGTTGACCTTAAAGTGAATAACTCAACACCAAGTTCACTATATGGACCTCTTTTATATTTGTACATGTTGATCATATCCCCCCTTATTCTCCTCTTCTCAAGAGTGAATAAATTAAGTTTTTCTAATCTTTCCTCATAGCTGAGCTCCTCCATGCCTCTTATCAGTTTAGTTGCCCTTCTCTGCACTTTCTCCAGTTCTCCGATATCCTTTTTGAGAACTGGTGCCCAAAACTGGACTGCATATTCCAGATGAGGTCTTACTAATGATTTGTACAGGGGCAAAATTATATCTCTATCTCTGGAGTCCATACCTCTCTTAATACAAGAAAGGACTTTGCTCGCTTTGGAAACCGCAGCTTGGCATTGCATGCCATTATTGAGCTTATGATCAACTAAAACCCCCAGATCCTTCTCCACTACAGATCCCCCCAGTTGAACTCCCCCTAGTATGTATGATGCATGCAGATTCTTAGCCCCCAAGTGCATAACTTTACATTTATCAACATTAAACCTCATCTGCCACATAGTCGCCCAATTAGACAGAGTATTGAGGTCGGCTTGAAAATTGGAGACATCCTGTAAGGACGTTATTCCACTGCATAGCTTGGTGTCATCTGCAAAAACAGAAATGTTACTTTGGATCTCAGACCCAATATCATTTATAAATATATTGAAAAGTAAGGGACCCAACACTGAACCTTGGGGTACACCGCTGATAACCTTGGACCATTCAGAGTAAGAATCATTAACCACAACTCTCTGAATTCTGTCTTTCAGCCAGTTTTCTGAATGAATGCATGGCTAAAGACCTGGTGTAGGAAGGAGGGATTTGGGTTTCTAGAGCACTGGGATGACTTTTCATTGGGGTGCAACCTATATGCTAAAGATGGTTTGCACTTGAATGGAAGGGGGTCTGCTGTGCTGGGGGAGAGGTTTAGGGGAATACTGGAGGAGTATTTAAACTAGACTTGAGGGGGGAGGGTGAACTAGAATTACATCGGGCACACAGGTCAGTCAGGAGTCAGACATTAATGGAGAGTGGAAAGACCCGGGTGGCAAGACCCGGGTTCTCAAAGACGTTTTCACAGGCAAGCTATAGACACCCAGCTGGTACAATATTTAAAGAATTTTTATTTATTTTATTTTTTAAATTTAAGCATCATTAAAATCACTGCTCCAGGAGCAGTGATTTTAATAATGTTTAAATAAAAAATGAAAATTCCTTTAAATATTGTACCTGCAGTGCTGGGTGTCTATAGTATGCCTGTGAAAACATATTTAGGAACCCGGGTCTTGCCTGAGGGAACATGTATCAATGGAAAAAAGTTTTAAAAACGCTTGTTTTTTCAGGACTCCTGAAAAAACGACCGTTTTTAAAACTTTTTCCCATTGATACATGTTCCCTCGGGCAAGACCCGGGTTCTCAAAGACGTTTTCATATTCAAACTATAGACACCCAGCAGGTACAATATTTAAAGGAATCTTTCATTTTTTTTTATTTAAACATTATTAAAATCACTGCTCCAGGAGCAGTGATTTTAATTAGGGTTGTCCCGATACCGATACTAGTATCGGTATCGGGTCCGATACCGAGTATTTGCGGGAGTGCTTGTACTCCCGCAAATACCGCCGATGCCTAATCCGGATACTTTTTTTTTTTTTTTTTTCGGAGTGGGGGCGGAATGGGGGCGGAGAGAGGGCAGAGAGTGGGCGGAAAGGGGGCGGGAACCGATCGCAGAGGAGACTGAGGGGGCAGCGAGGAAGGCGGACTGGAGGCGGAGAGGAGGCGGAGAGGAAGCGAAGAAGAAAGCGGAGAGCAGAGCAGTCCCCAGGTATGTATAAAATCACACTGGATCATTGGAGAGCTGCTTCTGCTGCCGCTGCCGCTGCCGCCGCCGTCTAGCTGTTCGGCGCTTAAGCCAGGGAACATAACAGCTTTCATTTGAATAGCTGCTGTTCCCTGCCGCGCGTCGTCATGCCCCCCCCCCCCTTGTCGGGCGCTTTTCCCAGGATTGGACAGGTGATCTGTCTATCAAAGTGCCCGGACAAGGGGGAGGGGCCATGACGACGCGCGGCAGGGAACAGCAGCTATTCAAATGAAAGCTGTTATGTTCTGCTGAGCGCCGAACAACTAGACGGCGGGGGAGACATAACTGCATATGATGGGGGAGACATGGCTTCATATGGGGGGCAGACATGACTGCATATGAGGGGGGAATTATGGCTGCATTTGGGGGGAGACATGGCTGCATATGGGGGGGGACTGCATATGAGGGGGAGACATGGCTTCATATGGGGGGCAGACATGACTGCATATGAGGGGGGAGTTATGGCTGCATTTGGGGGGGAGACATGGCTGCATATGGGGGGGAGTCATGACTGCATATGGGGGGGAGTCATGACTGCATATGAGGGGGAGACATGGCTTCATATGGGGGGGGAGACATGACTGCATATGAGGGGGGAGTTATGGCTGCATTTGGGGGGAGACATGGCTGCATATGGGGGGGACACAAGGCTGCATTTGGGGCGCATTGCTGCATTTAAAAAAAAGTATCGGTATTCGGAATCGGCGAGTACATAAAAAAAAGTATCGGTACTTGTACTCGGTCCTAAAAAAGAGGCATCGGGACAACCCTAATTTTAATGATGCTTAAATTAAAAAAATTAAAATAAAATTCCTTTAACCACTTAATACCCGCCCGCCGTAAAATGACGGCGGGTGGGATACTCCATTATCCTGACATCACGTCATATGACATTGTGTAATTTCAAGCCACTAGGTGGCGCGCATGCGCCGCCGGCGCCACGCGCGCGCACCCTTTGGGTTACTGACAACACCGTGCGCGTGCCCGCGATTGCCGTGTAACTGAGCTGGGACGTGGAGCTCTGTGTGTAAACACAGAGCTCCACGTCCTTTAGGGAGAGAGGAGACCGATGCTGTGTCCCTTGTACATAGGGACACAATCGGTCACCTCCCCCAGTCACCCCCTCCCCCTACAGTTAGAACACAAACTAGGATACACATTTAACCCCTTCCCTGCCCCCTAGTGGTTAACCCCTTCTCTGCCAGTCACATTTATACAGTAATCAATGCATATTTATAGCATTGTTCACTGTATAAATGTGAATGGTCCCAAAAATGTGTCAAAAGTGTCCGATGTGTCCGCTATAATGTCGCAATCCTGAAAAAAAAACGCAGATCGCCGCCATTCCTAGAAAAAAAAAATCATAATTATGTCCCCTATTTTGTAGGCAATATAACTTTTGCGCAAACCAGTCACTATACGGTTATTGCGATTTTAATTTTAAATTTTTTTTTACCAAAAATATGTAGAAGAATACGTATCGGCCTAAACTGAGATCAATTTTTTAATTTTTTTATGGGATATTTATTATAGCAAAAAGCAAAAAATATTGTGTCTTTTTTCAAAATTGTCGCTCTTTTTTTGTTTATAGCCCAAAAATAAAAACCGCACGGGCGATCAAATACCACCAAAAGAAAGCTCTATTTGTGGGAAAAAAAGGATGCCAATTTTGTTTGGGAGCCACATCGCAATTGTCAGTTAAAGCGACGCAGTGCCGGAAGCTAAAATTTTGTCTGGGCAGGAAGGGGGTGTAGGTGCACAGTAGGCAAGTGGTTAAATATTGTACCTTCTGGGTGTCTATGCCTGTGATAACGTCTTTAAATAGCACAATCACCTGCCTGCCATTAAATTAGGAAGAACTGATCTATCTAAGCTATACAGTGTATAAATATATGTAAAATTCCTAGGGATGTATATATATTCTCTACACACTGTAATTAAAGCTAAACTGACTAGCCTGCCTGCTCTATCTAGCTATCTAAATAGACAATCCCTCTGTCTCTCTAACTGCTCTCATTAACAAGCCGGAACACACTACACGAGGCCACCCGGAAGGCGGCCTTTTATAGTGTGGGGCGTGTGCTAAAGCTCTGAGCCATAATTGGCCAAAGCCACCCAGGCTTTGGCCAATTATGGCTCTTCGTTTTTTGCGCGCTGTGATTGGCCATACAGCATGCTTGGCCAATCATCACCGCGTAATGCCGCAGTGAATTATGGGCCGTTTTGCGTCACTCGAATTTGGCGCGAACGACTGCTTTTGTTCGAATTTCGTCGAACGTACGAACAGACAATGTCTGCACTGCTGTCAATCAAATCCAATGGCGTGGGCACCAGGGGGGCAGGGCCGAGTCTGGCATTTGTTTCTGTGAATGCAAATGCTGGGCTCAGAAGCACACATGCAGGGTAACCCCCCGGGAGAGCACTTCTCAGAGGGGGTTGTCTGATGTGGGAAGGTGCCATGAGAGCCGCACGGGGGACCCCAGAAGAGGCGGTTCGGGGTCACACTGTGCAAAACGAGCTGCACAGTGGAGGTAAGTATGATAGGTTTGTTTTTATTTAAATACATAAAAAACAAAGCTTTAGTATCACTTTAATATGTTATTCTCTATGGGCCAGATTCAGGTAGAAGATAAGTCGGCTTATCTCCAGATAAGCCGTCTTATCTCTGCGTTTTAGGCCTCCAATCTATGCCACTGATTCATAAAATCAGTTTAGCATAGATTTTCCTTAGATCAGGCATGCGTAAGTCTTTTACGCTGTCTAATCTTATGTTCATGTTTTAGGCTGGCCGCTAGGTGGCGTTCCCGTCTAAAATATGTAAATGAGCCTATACGCCGATTCCCGAACGTGTGCCCGGCTGGCGTATCTCCTTACGTCGTTTACGTAAGACTTACGCACGGCCTAAAGTTATCCCTGCTATAGCTAGCGCAGCCAATGTTAAGTATGGACGTCGGAACCGACGTAATTTACGTTGTTTGCGTACGTCCATTCACAATTGAGCTGGCCATCATTTACGCTGATGTCGCTTTCATTGACAAGCAGCGACGTGATTTGGAGCATGCGCACTGGGAACCAATCACGGCCGGCGCATACGCAGTTCGTTCGGCGCGGGGACGCGCTTCATTTAAATGATACACGCCCCATACCCGCCGAATTTGAATTCGGCCAGGTGATTTACGCTACGCCGCCTCAACTTTACAGGCAAGTGCTTTATGAATAAAGCACTTGCCTGAAAAAGGTCCGGCGGCCTCTCCATCCTGAATCTAGCCCTATGTTATTTCATGGTTATTGACACACAGTCAAACTGTTCTCTGTCATATATGTAAGTGCTGTATCCGCTGTGTCCCTAACTTCATGTATAGATGCAATGGCCGTTTTTCGCCCAGTGTGGGTATAAATAAAATTCAGATTTGAAAAAAAAGTGTTATTCTCCAGCGTCTGCTTAGGGGATTTAAACTAATCTTTGGGCCTAAAATTATTTTTAAACAACCCTCAAAAATGGCTCTGGTAGCGAAAAGGTTAAAGCATAAATGCTGTAAGAGTGCAAAACCATACTCTGATAATGGCTAAAATAAGACTTCTTTCTGGGTCTTGCAGTATGCATTGCTAATGCTAGTTAATGGAATGAAAGCACGTTCAAACTTCTTGTGATCTGTCATGAGACAAAACTAAATGAACTTTACTGGAGGAATCCGGATAATGAACATTACGTGGCTTGGTAAGCACAGCAGGACAAGGCCAGTCCGTTCTCTTGTCTCATTGTCAGCCTCGTGGATGAGGGGCTTAGCAGGTGTTCCCAGCCTAAATCAGCCTTCATCTATATTCTGTGAGCAGCTGGGATGCTAAAATACGCAATCTTTCACCGTTCTGCAAATATTGGCTGAGCCCCCATCTATACGTTCTTTTATGTTAGGATCTTTCTATTAGTAATGTGGCAGCATATTTTACCCATGACATAACTATTACTATGTAAGGCCTCGTACACACGAGGGGATATGTCCGCTGAAAAAATTTTTTTTTACCAAAAATATGTAGAAGAATACGTATCGGCCTAAACTGAGATCAATTTTTTAATTTTTTTATGGGATATTTATTATAGCAAAAAGCAAAAAATATTGTGTCTTTTTTCAAAATTGTCGCTCTTTTTTTGTTTATAGCCCAAAAATAAAAACCGCACGGGCGATCAAATACCACCAAAAGAAAGCTCTATTTGTGGGAAAAAAAGGATGCCAATTTTGTTTGGGAGCCACATCGCAATTGTCAGTTAAAGCGACGCAGTGCCGGAAGCTAAAATTTTGTCTGGGCAGGAAGGGGGTGTAGGTGCACAGTAGGCAAGTGGTTAAATATTGTACCTTCTGGGTGTCTATGCCTGTGATAACGTCTTTAAATAGCACAATCACCTGCCTGCCATTAAATTAGGAAGAACTGATCTATCTAAGCTATACAGTGTATAAATATATGTAAAATTCCTAGGGATGTATATATATTCTCTACACACTGTAATTAAAGCTAAACTGACTAGCCTGCCTGCTCTATCTAGCTATCTAAATAGACAATCCCTCTGTCTCTCTAACTGCTCTCATTAACAAGCCGGAACACACTACACGAGGCCACCCGGAAGGCGGCCTTTTATAGTGTGGGGCGTGTGCTAAAGCTCTGAGCCATAATTGGCCAAAGCCACCCAGGCTTTGGCCAATTATGGCTCTTCGTTTTTTGCGCGCTGTGATTGGCCATACAGCATGCTTGGCCAATCATCACCGCGTAATGCCGCAGTGAATTATGGGCCGTTTTGCGTCACTCGAATTTGGCGCGAACGACTGCTTTTGTTCGAATTTCGTCGAACGTACGAACAGACAATGTCTGCACTGCTGTCAATCAAATCCAATGGCGTGGGCACCAGGGGGGCAGGGCCGAGTCTGGCATTTGTTTCTGTGAATGCAAATGCTGGGCTCAGAAGCACACATGCAGGGTAACCCCCGGGAGAGCACTTCTCAGAGGGGGTTGTCTGATGTGGGAAGGTGCCATGAGAGCCGCACGGGGGACCCCAGAAGAGGCGGTTCGGGGTCACACTGTGCAAAACGAGCTGCACAGTGGAGGTAAGTATGATAGGTTTGTTTTTATTTAAATACATAAAAAACAAAGCTTTAGTATCACTTTAATATGTTATTCTCTATGGGCCAGATTCAGGTAGAAGATAAGTCGGCTTATCTCCAGATAAGCCGTCTTATCTCTGCGTTTTAGGCCTCCAATCTATGCCACTGATTCATAAAATCAGTTTAGCATAGATTTTCCTTAGATCAGGCATGCGTAAGTCTTTTACGCTGTCTAATCTTATGTTCATGTTTTAGGCTGGCCGCTAGGTGGCGTTCCCGTCTAAAATATGTAAATGAGCCTATACGCCGATTCCCGAACGTGTGCCCGGCTGGCGTATCTCCTTACGTCGTTTACGTAAGACTTACGCACGGCCTAAAGTTATCCCTGCTATAGCTAGCGCAGCCAATGTTAAGTATGGACGTCGGAACCGACGTAATTTACGTTGTTTGCGTACGTCCATTCACAATTGAGCTGGCCATCATTTACGCTGATGTCGCTTTCATTGACAAGCAGCGACGTGATTTGGAGCATGCGCACTGGGAACCAATCACGGCCGGCGCATACGCAGTTCGTTCGGCGCGGGGACGCGCTTCATTTAAATGATACACGCCCCATACCCGCCGAATTTGAATTCGGCCAGGTGATTTACGCTACGCCGCCTCAACTTTACAGGCAAGTGCTTTATGAATAAAGCACTTGCCTGAAAAAGGTCCGGCGGCCTCTCCATCCTGAATCTAGCCCTATGTTATTTCATGGTTATTGACACACAGTCAAACTGTTCTCTGTCATATATGTAAGTGCTGTATCCGCTGTGTCCCTAACTTCATGTATAGATGCAATGGCCGTTTTTCGCCCAGTGTGGGTATAAATAAAATTCAGATTTGAAAAAAAAGTGTTATTCTCCAGCGTCTGCTTAGGGGATTTAAACTAATCTTTGGGCCTAAAATTATTTTTAAACAACCCTCAAAAATGGCTCTGGTAGCGAAAAGGTTAAAGCATAAATGCTGTAAGAGTGCAAAACCATACTCTGATAATGGCTAAAATAAGACTTCTTTCTGGGTCTTGCAGTATGCATTGCTAATGCTAGTTAATGGAATGAAAGCACGTTCAAACTTCTTGTGATCTGTCATGAGACAAAACTAAATGAACTTTACTGGAGGAATCCGGATAATGAACATTACGTGGCTTGGTAAGCACAGCAGGACAAGGCCAGTCCGTTCTCTTGTCTCATTGTCAGCCTCGTGGATGAGGGGCTTAGCAGGTGTTCCCAGCCTAAATCAGCCTTCATCTATATTCTGTGAGCAGCTGGGATGCTAAAATACGCAATCTTTCACCGTTCTGCAAATATTGGCTGAGCCCCCATCTATACGTTCTTTTATGTTAGGATCTTTCTATTAGTAATGTGGCAGCATATTTTACCCATGACATAACTATTACTATGTAAGGCCTCGTACACACGAGGGGATATGTCCGCTGAAAACGGTCCGATGGACCGTTTCAGCAGACATCTCCGCTCGTGTGTATGGGCTAGCGGACAGATTTCTCCACCCGACAGATTTCAAAGCAAGCTTTGAAATCTATCCGGTGGGAATCTGTCCGCCCGACATGTCTGCTGGTTAGTACACTTACCAGCAGACATGTCGTCCCGCACCGCCGCCGCGCCGCTGCCGAATGGATTCGGCGCATGCGTGGAAGTGTTTTACTTCCTGTTGCGGTGACGTAGCGGTGACGTGGCGGCGTCAACGTCACCGCCGCGTCACCGCGCCGTCCGGCGGCGGGGAATTTGATCCAATGGTGTGTACACGCCATCGGATCAAACTCCCGATCGGACATATCCGATGGAAATGGTCCGCGGACCGTTTTCATCGGATATGTCCGATCGTGTGTACGAGGCCTGAAGTATGATGTGCTGTCTATACATCTATATCCAATTCATATAGTAATAATATATGTCATTCTATAATATAAAGGGAACCTGTCATTTTGAATATATGAAAGTTGCAATTTTTTAAGTTTTGTTTTTAAAAGTCACCCTGTCAGCCTATTTAAATAATCCTTTCGGAAATTCCCTGCAATAGAAAAGTTATTGTGCTCACCTGTCCGATGGCCTATTGTTTTGTACACACATACGGGATTCCCGGTGGTAAAAAATCCGCCGGGAAGCCCAAGGGGAAAACCAAAAACCTTCTCGGTAACTTTTTCCCATTACACACGAGAGGCTTTTCCAACAGGAAGCTTTGGTCGGGAATCCCGGACCTGTGTATGCTCCATCAGATTTTTTTAACATAGGAAAACTTCCGGCAAAAAGAGAGCTGGGAATCCCGGCGGGAAAAAAGAGAGCTGGTTCTCTTTTTTCTCCCGGCAGTTTTCCTGTCAGGAAAACTACAATGGAGCATACACACAGCCGGTTTTCCCAGCCAAAAGCTCTCATGGCGGGAAAACCAGCTGTGTGAATGAGGCAAATGACTACTTTCCTTCTCTTTAGGCTGGGTTCACACTATTGTTAATTGGATGTGGGTTTTCCCACTTCCCAATTTGCATGTCAGGAGATTGTGACTGGTGTTCTGTCGGGAAGTGCCCGCTATCAAGAAGTGCCCAGGATTTACTGCGCATGCGCCGTACGGGACTGCACAAAAGCTGATTTGCCAATCAGCTGCCCTGACGTAACCATGGCATATGTGCACATCATAGGAGGTATCTCTCGGTGGAAGATACCATTTCACGGCACAATTGAAACCTATACAAACAGCAGGGTGTGGGGGGAGAGCGTAGTTCTCAGATTGTACTTTGCTGTTGCGGGGCGGCTTTACAGTGTGCTGATGGTCTGGTTTTGTGTGTGTTGCAGGGCGACTTTGCTGTGTTTAACGGCAGCTTTTGCCTGTGTAAAAGGGCGGGGCTGCAACACAGACAAAACTTGATCCCGTGATCAAGTCCCATTAGTGACGAAACGTCGGGAGGCGGCCTGCTGACGTCACCGCATCACGTGTTAAGGACCCGGAAGGAACCGGGCACACGCTCTACTAGCCGGCCAGGCTTAAGTTTTTCATGCTGCTTTTATCTCCATTAATGTAAGTGCAATTCTTTTTTATAATAAATCAGCCTATATGGGTTTTACACTATGTTAGTCTCCCTTGCCTTTGTATGCATACGTTTAAATGCTGACATTGCCTAAGGATTCGCTGGTACGCTTGAGACCCCTTATACCATCCGGAAGGACGTGTTGTGTGAGATACTTGTGAGATCTGATCTCTTTGAGATCTCAGGCTCTGGTAAAAGTCAGGCCGTGTACACACGGCAGAAAACCTCGACGGGCAGAACACATCGTTCCGCCCGTCGAGGTTCTCTGCCGGCCGTCGAAATCGGCGACCCGCCCGTCGGGAATGGCAACCAGCTATTCATCCAGGCGGGCCGTCGAGCAAAAAGAGAGCCTGCTCTCTTTTCGCTCGACGGGATTCCCGACGGGCGGGGCGAGCCAAAAGCGTACACAGGGCCGAGGTCCTCGCTGGAATGCAGCTTCCAGCGAGGTTCTCGCTGGTTTCCAGCGAGAACCTCGGTCGTGTGTACGCCGCTTCAGTGTTGGATGTTGGTGGAGGTTCTGTGTGGCGTCACAGTCATTGCACCGTTTTGTGGATCAAACACTGGCAACTTTATCACCATTCTTTGTTTTTTGGACTTTACCACTTATGTTTCATAATTGAATTTATATTTTACTATTGTGTATGGTATTTTTGCTATATATGCAATCTCACACATTGATTGTCACTGTGTCTTAACATATCCCATATGTATATCCCATATGTATATTTCATTAGGCACTGCCCCCTTTTTTCAATCACAGCGCGACTCCTTTCTTTTTCTTTACAGACAAAACTATGCCTTCAACACAGCCACTAACCACCCTTCAGCAGCAGTGATGCACAATCTGAAAACTATGTTTTTTTATAGGTTTAAATTGTGCCTGTGGAATGGTATCTCCCATTGAGAGATACCTGCTACGATGTGCGCAATATGCTATGGTTACGTCATGGCAGCTGGTCGGCAAATCAGCTGTTGTGCAGTCCTGTATGGCACATGCACAATAAATCCTGGGCACTTCAGCATGGTGGGTACTTCCCGACACAACACTGGTCACAATCTCCTGACATGCAAATTGGATGCGGAAAAACAAATCCAATTCACAATAGTGTGAACCCAGCCTAAAGAGAAGGAAAGTAGGCATAGGCCACCAGACAGGTGAGCATAATAAGTTTTCCGAAAGGATTTTTTTCTTTTGCTAGAAAATTACTTGGAACCCCCAAAAATTATATATATTTTTTCAGACACCCTAGAGAATAAAATGGCGGTCGTTGCAATACTTTATGTCACACCGTCTTTGCGCAGCGGTCTTACAAGTGCTATTTTTTGGGGAAAAAATACACCTTTTTAATAAAGAAATAAGACAGTAAAGTTAGCCCATTTTTTTTTAAATTGTGAAATATAATGTTACTCTGAGTAAATTGATACCGACCCTTAAAAATCTCCATAGATGACATTTAAAATGTCTACAGATTACCAGTTTTGAGTTACAGAGGAGGTCTTTTGCTCTCACTCTAACGATTGCGTCGATATCTCACATGCGTGGTTTAAACACCGTCTTCATATGCAGACGCAACTTATGTATGCGTTTGTTTTTGCGCACAAGCTCAGTGGGACGGGACGCTTTATTTTTTTATTTTTCTTATTTATTTTACTTTTTATTTTTTATTTTTACACTGTCCTTTTAAAAACATTTTTTGGGTCACTTTTATTCCTATTACAAGAAATGTAAACATCCCTTGTAATAGGAAAAAAGCATGACAGGACCTCTTTAATGTGACCTCAGATCTCACATTTACACGTACATGCAAAAATAAATAAATACATAAATAAATGTATTTAAAAAAAAAAAAAATTCTCCTTTAAGACCATTGGGCGGAAGTGACGTTTGACGTCGCTTCCGTCATCCAATGTAAAGGAGCTGAGTGGGGGCCATCTTTCCCTCACTCGGCTTAATGCTAATGAGGGGACAGGATCGTATTGTCTCCGTTGCTACCGCCGGCTTCGCTCCAGTAAGCAGAGGAGATGACCGGAGCGTGACAGGAGGAAGTTGGGCACCTCTCCCGCCGCTGATAAAATCTTGCGGCAAATCCACTGCAGAGACCACTTTTATCTGAAAGAGCACAGCCCGCCGTTGAAGAAAATACTGGGGTTATAGCAGCCATCCTTTTGGTGGTTTACCTTAACGCCGGAAAAACACCTTACGTAAACGGCGTATATTAATATGCCGGGCGCATCTACATTCGTGAATCGGCGTATCTTGCTCAGTTGCATATTTAACATGGGAACGCCGAACGTCCAGCGTAACTATGCGGCCACTATATGCCGGTGTAGGAAAGTTACGTCGGACGGCTGAAGCCATGTTTTTCGGCGTATCTTGCTTTGTGAATCGGCGCAAAGATGCGACGGGGCATATTTGTACTTACGTCGGCGTATCTCGAGATACGCCGGCGTAAACCTTTATGAATCCGGGCCTAAATCTTTTCTGACACTTGTTGCTTACAATTAAAAATCCTGTATTTTCTGCTAGAAAATCACTCAGAACCCCCAAACATTATATCGATATATATTTTTTAGCAGAGACCCCAGGGAATAAAATAACGGTTGTTGCAATATTTTATGTCACACGGTATTTGCGCAGCGGTCTTTCAAACGCAATTTTTGGGGAAAAAATACACTTTAATGAAGAAAAAAACAGTAAAGTTAGCCCGTTTTTTTGTTTTGTTTTTTGGTCCAAAAGTTTTGATTACCTGTTTTTGTGGCTGCTTCCTTATTCCCTTACTGAAGATGGCCTGGGCAGCACCCAAGAGCGGAGGAAGAAATCGGCTTTGGGTGCCGACATCGAGGGCGCCCAGGACAGGTAAGTGTGCATATATTAAAAGTCAGCTGCTGCAGTATTTGTAGCTGCTGACTTTTAACATTTCTCTTCGGCGGCTGCTTTCACACTGGAGCGGGCAGGCGTTGACGGTAAAACACCACTACTTTGAGTGGCGCTTTACCGTCACTTTAGTGGCGCTATTCAGCTGCTAGCGGGGCGCTTATAACCCAGCTAGCGGCCGATGAAGAGGTAAAATGCGCCCTTGCAGCACCGCTGCAGAAGCGCTTTGCAGGTGCTTCGGGAGCAGTGCCCATTCATTTCAATGGGCAGGAATGGTGGAGGAGCGTAAACACCACGCCAAATATGCTGCTTGCAGGACTATTTTTAACGTCCTGCCAACACACCACCCCAGTGTAAAAGCACTCGGGCATTCACAATAAGACTGCAGGGGAGCCGTTTGCAGGCACTTTACAGGTGCTATTTTTAGCCCAAAAGCACATGAAAAACACCCCAGTATGAAAGGGGTCCAACTATTAGATTTTATGAGTTGAAAGAAAAAAAAAATCTGCCTAACATATCGGGACAAAAAAAAAAAAAAATCCCATCATATATCAGCCTTCGGACGCAATTTCTAAATATTGGCATCGGCCAGAGAAAAACCCATATCGGTCGACCTCTAATGGAAATCCCTGGTTGTCTTTCACTTTCACTCTCGGTGATAACAGCAAATAGAGAGGGTAACAGCCAGCACTAAACGCCTCACAGGTGTTTTAATCCCTCTCCACTTTATCCAAAACTAAAAAAAAGTTTTTCCTTTAGTTATACTTTGTTGCTTATTTTTTTTTCGATGCAAGGTGTATAATATTTGATTGCATAAATAAATGCCCCCTGTGTCTGGAATAGCATGAAGGTTGGTGGGAATGTTGGTTGGGCGCCATCTGTTGGAGCTTACATACATAGCTTTAACACTATCTGCACGCATCTGCTCGACTTTCACAACACTAAAAATCAAATCACACCAGTAACATATAAGACACTGTTTCCTTGTAATTGACAGTTTTGTGAATTACATCCTGTTTAGTCTAAGCATCATTGTCTTTCTGTTCATTTTTAATAACTATAATAAAAAGAAAAAGAACTGTTAAACAATCAGAAGTATTTTAACTCTGAACCCTCAAGATGGTGACGTCTTTTGGACGACTCGATGAGGACAATCTCAGCTGTTGGGATAAGAATACTGTTAATGGACTCGAAAGAAGTTTGTGGAAACATAGCTGAATCCTCTCCGCTATGTAAATGGATGTTATGTAACATAAATAAAACATACCAAGGTGATCTTAGTGATGTCACGTAGCTCGCTCTGTGGCTTTCTCTGTGTAGTTATTGAGAAATGTTACCACAATTTATTTAAAGGGTGTGTCCACTCTAATTTATGTTTATATAATGATTTGTGGATTGTGTCCAGCTCCATTACTAGGTCCATAGTTTGGTCTTCAGTCTGTTACATAATTAGGTTGAAAAAAGGCTCAAGTCCATCAAGTTCAACCGATATAATAAATAATAAAGTCTCCTGCCCATCTAGTTCAAGCAAAGAATAAATAAAGAAGACTGAGACTCAAATCCACCTGGTTCAATCAATAGAATGAATAAAAATGACTTAAAGCGGAGTTCCACCCTTAAAATCACTTTTTTCATTACATCCAGCATACTGGCGTCAGCGCCAGTATGCTGTTTTTTTTTTTTTTTTAATGCTCGTACTTACTGTTTCTCCCAAATTTAATTTCCTCTATAAGGCGTCACACCTTCCGGAAACAGCCGATTAGCATTCGGCGCCTGCGCATAGACCCAGGAGCTGACTGCGCAGGCGCCGAAAATAGCCGATCCTAGTTCGGGTTTTTTCGGAGGGCGTGACGCGCTATATACGGCGCCTGCGCAGTCAGGCGCCGAGTAAAAGCCGAATGCTAATTGGCTGTTTCCGGAAGGCGTGACGCCTTTTAGCGGCGACACTCCGCGGTGCGCCAGGAAATTAAATTTGGGAGAAACAGTAAGTACGAGCATTAAAAAAAAAAAAAAACAGCATACTGGCGCTGACGCCAGTATGCTGGATGTAATGAAAAAAGTGATTTTAAGGGTGGAACTCCGCTTTAAGTCTATCTAGTTCAACCAATAGAATAAATAAAAAAAGACTCAAATCCATCTGGTTCAACCAATAGAATAAATACAATAAAAAAGTACATCTAGTTCAACCAATAGAATAAATAAACAAGACCCAAATTCATCTGGTTCAACCAATATAATGAATAAAAAAAACTCAAGTCCATCCAATTCAACCAATAGAAGAAAAATATTTAAAAAAAAGACTCAAATCCATCAGGTTCAACCAGTAGAATACATAAAGAAGACTCAAGCCCATCCGATTCAACCAATAGAATATACAAAAAGAAGACTCAAGTCCATCTGGTTAAACCAATAGCATAAATAAAAAAAGACTCACGTCTGTCTAGTTTAACCAATAGAATAATAAAAATCAGGTTCAATCAATTGAATAAATAAAGAAGACTCAAGGGTGTCCAGTTCAACCAATAGAATAAATAAAAAGGACTCAAATCCATCTGGTTCAACCAATAGAATAATAAAAATAAATAAAAAAAAGACTCAAATCCATCAGGTTCAATCAATAGAATACATAAAGAAGTCTCAAGTCCATCTGGTTCAACCAATAGACTAAAGACAATAAAAAAAGTCCATCTAGTTCAACCAATACAAATAAATATAAAAAAAAAAACTCATATCCATCTAGTTCAACCAATAGAATAAATAAAAAGACCCAAATCCATTTAATTCAACCAATAGAATAATTAAAAAAGACTCAAGTGTAGTTATTGAGAAATTGTACCTCAATTTTTCTGAAGGGTGAGTCCACTGTAATGATTATTGGATTGTGCTCCATTACTAGGTCCATGGTTTTATTTTCAGTCTGTTACATAGTTAGGTTGAAGTCATAGAATGAATACAAAAGACTCAAATTAATCTGCCTAAACCAATAAAATAAATAAAAAAAAACTCAAGTCCATCTATTTCAGTAATAGAATAAATAAATAAATAGAAAACCTCCATATACCAAACCTTATACCAGGGGTCTCCAAGTGTTTCAAACAAAGGGGCAGTTTACTGTCTTGATCTGAGCATTTTATGTGCAAAACCACTGCACAGAGCAGGTAAGTATGACAAGTTTTTTATTAAAAAAAAACAAAAAAAACAAGAATAAATCAAGCTTCAATATCACTTTAATATCCAGTTATGTTTTGTGCATTTAGTAAAACATCCAACGCTTTTTAAAAACACTCAGGGTTTGGCAGGTATTGATGCTTTGCAGCAGTCTCTATTCACTTCTATTAAAATGCCCCACAAGTAAAAATGTAAAAATGCAAAAAAGCAGCATAAAAGCACCTATGGCATTTCAAACGTGTTTGAGGTGCAGTTGCAAAGTGTTAAAAGTGTTCTTTTTTTTTTTTAAATTGTTTATTATTTTCTGGAGAAGATTTACAAGTAAAAGATTACAAGACAGAGAATATCAAACAAAACATACTGTATACTGCGTAAGGTAACAACGGTATACACACACTATATAATATTATGTCATACTCTTAATATTTTTTATTAAGCATTGAGGAACAGTTTGAAATGTTGTCCATACCCAATTAACCTGAGTAAAAAGGAAGAGAAAGTTAAAGCAAAATAAAATAAAGTAGAATTCAAATTTAAATTTGATTAATAATATTATATTATAAGAAAATGTGATGACCGATATTGTTGCATATATTTGGGGAAATCTTTTCAAAAAAGTGTTCTTATCCCATTTTATTATTGTAAAACAAAAAATACCGTATTTTTATTTACCGGTGTATAAGGCGACCGAGCGTATAAGACGACCCCCTAATTTTACAGTCTTTTAAGATTTTTTGCCTGTACTCACCGTTTAAGACGGCCCCCTTTCCGAGGCTTCCAACGCTCCACATTTCTTCCTTCTGGAGCCATATTCTTCTTCATTCTTGCTGGAGTTGGAGTCAATCACAGCGAGCGATGTATTCTATTAATAAATACAAAGCCTGCTTGAATTGGCAGAGGCTGTAACATCACCAGCCTACGCCTCTCTGACTCTCAAAGCCAATCTGAGCAGGCTACTGTACGTAGGCAGTCGGATTGGCAGAGGTTGTTACTCCAATCCGAGCAGGCTCTGTATTCATTTAAATACATTGCACACTGGGATTGACTAAGCGGTATATACTGTATGTAGTCGAAGCTACATAAAGTATTGCCACACATCCAGCAGGCATCTGAGCAGCTGACCCCTGCTTTTTGGCCATTTTTTTCAAGTGTAAAAGGTAGTCTTATATGCCAGCAAATACAGTAAATAAAAGAGGTGTTTGGGGGGTGTTCATTAATTCTACTTGAACTTGTTCAAACTACTTAAAATTCAACACAACATAGTCTATAGCCCCATACACACTATCGGTTTTCCTGCAGGTTTTTTTCTTCGGGTTTACCAAAACCATCTAATATGAGGTCAAACCTTAAGGCCTCGTACACACGATCAAATCTGTCTGCTGGAAACGGTCTGCTAGACCGTTTCAGCAGACAGATTCGATCGTGTGTACGGGCAAACAGACGGATTTGGCCACCCGACAGATTTCAAAGCATGCTTTGAAATCTGTCGGCTGGGAACCCGTCCGCCCGACATGTCTGCTGGTTAGTATGCTAACCAGCAGACATGTCTTCTCGCACACGCGCCGAATGGTTTCGACGCATGCGTGGAAGTGTTTTACTTCCTGGTGCGGTGACGTGGCGGCGTCAACGTCACCGCCACGTCACCGCCACGTCAGCGCGCTGTCTGCTGGCGGGGATTTTGCTTTGCTCGTGTGTACACGCGAGCAAACCAAAATGCCAGCAGACAGATCTGTTCAAATCGGTCGGTCCGACCGATTTGAACAGATAGATTTACTCGTGTGTACGAGGCCTAAGAGTTTCAATTTGTATGCAATCAGACAGGCCCTTGCACTACATGGTTTTGGTTAACCTGAAGAGAGAAACCTTCAGGAAAACTAATAGTGTGTATGGGGCTTAATATGTGCAAGTTCTTAAAATGGAAAAGTGGTCAGAGGGAAGAATGCCCCTTACATTGGAAGTCAGTGGGAAGAATGTTCCTTACATTAGTAGTCAGTGGGAAGAATGCCCCTTACATTGGTGGTCAGTGGGAAGAATGTTCCTTACATTGGTGATCAGTGGGAAGAATGTTCCTTACATTAGTAGTCAGTGGGAAGAATGTCCCTTACATTAGTAGTCAGTGGGAAGAATGCTCCTTACATTGGTAGTCAGTGGGAAGAATGCTCCTTACATTGGTAGTCAGTGGGAAGAATGCCCTCCTTACATTGGTGATCAGTGATAAGAATGCTCCTTACATTGGTAGTCAGTGGGAAGAATGTTCCTTACATTGGTAGTCAGTGGGAAGAATGCTCCTTTACATTGGTAGTCAGTGGGAAGAATCCTCCTTACATTGGTGGTCAGTGGGAAGAATGCTCCTTACATTGGTAGTCAGTGGGAAGAATGTCCCCTACATTGGTAGTCAGTGGGAAGAATGTCCCTTACAGTGGTGATCAGTGGGAAGAATGTTCCTTACATTGGTAGTCAGTGGGAAGAATGCTCCTTACATTGGTAGTCAGTGGGAAGAATGCTCCTTACATTGGTAGTCAGTGGGAAGAATCCTCCTTACATTGGTGGTCAGTGGGAAGAATGCTTATTACATTGGTAGTCAGTGGGAAGAATGTCTCTTACATTGGTAGTCAGTGGGAAGAATGTCCCTTACAGTGGTGATCAGTGGGAAGAATGTCCCTTACATTGGTGGTCAGTGAGAAGAATGTTCCTTACATTGGTGGTCAGTGGGAAGAATGCTCCTTACAGTGGTGATCTGTGGGAAGAATGCCCTTTAGATTGGTGGTCAGTGGGAAGAATGCTCCTTACAGTGGTGATCTGTGGGAAGAATGCCCTCCTTACAGTGTTGATAAGTAGGAAGACTAACCCCTTACAGTGGTGATCAGGGGGAGACTAACCCCTTACAGTGGTGATCAGTGGGGAAAATATTATTTACATTGGTGGTAAGTGGAAAGAATAACCATTTTATATTGATGGTCAGTGGAAAAAATGCCCTTTGGTCAGAAGGAAGAATGCCCCCCTTACATTGGTGGTCAGTGGAAAGAATAACCCTCTAATGACCCTTGGGAGAATTCCTCCCATACATTGGAGGTCAGAGATAAATATGCTCTCCTTATGCCTCATCCCAACAGAAAAACTGCCATGTTTGCATTTAGTTAGGAAAACCGGCCGTGTGTATGCTCCATTGGAGTTTTTCTGACAGGAAAACTGAGAGCAAAAAAATGAGAACTTGTTCTCTTTTTTCCCCGCCGCGATTCTCAGCGTTTTTTCGATTCTCAGTGTGTTTCCTCCTCAGTTTTCCCGGTTTTGACCGCCGGGAAAACCGATCATGTGTACGAGGCAAAGGTGTCCTTTCTCTCTGGTGTTTCATAGTGTCTAGGAGGGAGGGGGAAAGCTTAGCATGCAGCTTCACAGTGGTGGCCATTTGGAAGACCTCCACCCCAAACTTGCTCATCCATGTCATACGTACCTCATCCTTCCATTTTGCTTTTAAATGTCCCTATTTCTTCTGAGAAATTCTTACTTCCTGTTCTTCTGTCTGTAACTCTACACAGTAATGCAAGGCTTTCTCCCTGGTGTGGAGAAAGCTTCTTGAGGGGGGAGGGGCGAGGAGGCAAGTCAGGACACTCTCTACTTAGCAGATAGAGAAAGGAGCTGTGTGTTAGTGGGCATCCTGACACTCCTGCTCACCCCCTCCACCCTCACGAGGCTGTATCCACACCAGGGAGAAAGCCTTGCATTACTGTGTGGAGTTATAGACAGAAGAACAGGAAGTGATGATTATTCAGAAGAAATAAGGACATTTAAAAGCAAAATGAAAGGATGAGGTAAGTGAAGGAGGACTGCACTGAGGTAGCTATTTAAGGGGGGGGGGGGATTCCTTTACAACCCCTTTAATCCCCTTTAATAAATAAAGTGAAGATGTGTTTCCTTCAATCTCCCAAACATAGGCAAGTATCCCTGGAGGTGTCTGTAACATGGAACATGATTTGACACTGCTGGAAGATTGGTAAAAGCAGTGGAGAATGCAGTTTAATGTTTCTAAATGTTAAATAATGCACCTAGGGAAAAATAATTCCTTGAGAGAGTATATCATTGGGGGTACAATGTTAGCCAGCACTACAGAGGAAAAAGATTTGGGGGGATTTCAGATAATTGCAAAATGAGCAAACAGTGTGGCCGGGCAGAGGGAAAAGCTAATAGAATTCTGGGATGCATCACTGGAGGGGTCACCAGCAGGAGGAAGGAGGTCCTGATTCCTCTATATAGATCTTTAGTGATCACTAGAGGGATCACCAGCAGGAGGAAGGAGGTCCTGATTCCTCTATATAGATCTTTAGTTATCACTGGAGGGGTCACCACCAGCAGGAAGAAGAACTGCATCGATTTAACTGACAATTGCGCAGTCGTTCAACGCTATACCCAAACAAAATTTACCTATTTTTTCCCCACAAATAGGGCTTTCTTTTGGTGGTATTTGATCATCTCTGCTCTTTAGTGAGACCTCATTTAGAATGCTGTGTCCAGTTCTAGAGACCTCACTTACAGAAAGATATTGATAAAATTAAACTGAAAGGGTAGATCATGATTGGAAAAAAACTTCCAGCAGAGGTAGTGAGATAGTCAACAGTAAATGGCTTCAAAACATGCTTGGGAAAAACATAGGGCCAGATTCAGGTACAATTGCCCTGGCGCAGAGTATCAGAGATACACTACGCCGCCGTATTTTACCTGGCTCTAAGACGAATTCAGGTAGATTTCGGCCCGTAAGGTACAGCGGCATAGTGTATTTCTCGCGGCGGAATCGAAATACGCGATTAGGGGGCGTGAAGCATTTAAATTAGGCGCGTCCCCGCGGAGATCGAACTGCGCATGCTCCGTTCTGAAATTTTCCGCCGTGCATTGCGCAAAATAACGTTGTTACGTCATTTTTTTTTTGAGTAGCGTCGTTTACGTACATTCCTATTCCCACACGACTTACGCAAAAAAAAAATAATAATTGAAATTCGACGTGGGAACGACGGCAATACTTAACATGGGCCGTCTAACTATAGACCGGATAATAGCTGGTATAACTTTACGCAGCAAAAAGATGACTACAGATGCTGTAAGAGATTGCGAAGGACGATCGTAAAAGTTAATTTGCATACCCCGACGCGGAAAACGACCCGAACTCCACCCAGCGGCCGCAAAAAGATTGCAGCGTGGATCCGAAGGCGTACGAAGACGTAAGCCTGTCGGATCGAAGCCCAAAGCCGTCGAATCATGGTTTGAGGATTCAAACTAATGATACGACGTGGGTAATTTGAAATTACTCCGGTCTAACAGGAGATAGACCGGAGTAAGGGCTCTGTGAATCTGGCCTATAGATCTATACTATAGACCTATAAAGAAAAAAAAAGATAAAAAAAAAAGAAATGGGGAGACTTTTGTGTCACTTCTCTGTTTCTATGTTAGGTAAAAAAATTATTCTTTTTATTTGTTTTGCACTTGTCTTAATGAGGCTGGTTTACCAAAGGAGTTTAACCACTAGCCACCCGGCGGCCGACTATGTACCACCGCAAGGTGACTCTAATCTTGCGGGAGGCCGTCTATATACGGCCTCCGGCCGCGTGCCACCGGCGGAGCCAGGGACGTGGATCTCTGTTTGTAAACACAGAGATCCATGTCCTGTTAGGGAGAGGAGATAGATGTACATAGGGACAACCATCGGTCACCTCCCCCAGTCAGTCCCCCTCCCCCACAGTAGGATTCACTCCCAGGGTACACATTTAACCCATTTCTCGCCCCCTAGTGTTAACCCCTTCCCTGCCAGTCACATTTATACAGTAATCAGTGCATATTTATAGCACTGTTCGCTGTATAAATGTGAATGGTCCCAAAAATGTGTCAAAAGTGTCCGATGCGTCCGCCGTAATATCGCAGTCGTTTTACAATTACTATACGCTTATTGCGATTTTTTACCAAAAATATGTAGAAGAATACGTATTGGACTAAACTGAAAAAAAAAAAAAAATATATATATATATATATATATATATATATATATTTTAAATGGGATATTTATTATAGCAAAAAGTAAAAAATATTGTGTTTTTCTCAAAACTGACGCTCTATTTTTGTTTATAACGGAAAAAATAAAAACTGCAGGTGATCAACTACCACCAAAATAAAGCTCTATTTGTGGGGAAAAAAGGACGTAAATTTTTTTTGGGAGCCACGTCGCACGACCGCGCAATTGTCATTCAAAGCGTGACAGTGCCGAAAGCTGAAATTTCGCCTGGGCCCAGTAAGCAAGTGGTGAAAAGAAAATTTCTGCCCATGCTGGGTTTTCAAAGTGAAAAAGAATTTGCTATTCCTATGATTCAAGTGCATTGTCACACAATTTATTGAGCTAACTATTTTAGTAAATCAGTCTTAATGCAATATTCACCTTATTCGCTAAGCTAAGCATGACTACACTTTGCAAATTGAACAGTTTCTACCACTACGGCAAGTTTAGCCCCAGTTTTGGGAGCCTTAAAAAATATGTATTAAAAAATATGTACACTGAACTGCACTTGTGTAACCACTGTAGATCGCAGACTGCAGCAGTGTCTGCATAGGTAAATTTACAGATAAATAAAGAAGGAATGCATCTAGGTGTGCATTCTTATTTCCTTAACCAGCCACCGTCATTATACTGCGACAGTTTGGCTCGTTCCCGCGAATCACCATAGCTGTACGACGGGCCTTTAAACAGCTATAACAGGCACGCCCGCGCCGCCCGGTGCACACCAAGGGAGCCAATACGCATGGTCGCGATTTCCGCCAGCCACCCATGATTGCTCTACAGCAGTGTTTCTCAACTCCAGTCCTCAAGCCCCCCCCAACAGGTCATGTTTTCAGGATTTCCCTCAGATGAAAAGGCTATAGGAATTACTAAGGCAGTAAAACTGATCAAATCACCTGTGCAAAATAATGGAAATCCTGAAAACCTGACCTGTTGGGGGGCCTTGAGGACTGGAGTTGAGAAACACTGCTCTACAGAGAGGCAGAATGGGGATCTGTCAATGTAAACAGACAGATCCCCAGTCTGTCAGGGGAGTAGAGAGAGATCTGCTGTTCCTAGTGATTAGGAACAGCGATCTCCCTCCTCCATTCAGAAACACCTCCCAGGGAACACATTTAACCCCTTGATCGTCCTAGTGTTAACCCCTTACACAAAAATTAATAATATTGTTTTTTTTTTTAAATCGTCTGTATTTTTTTGTTTACAGCGCAACACATAAAACCATAGAGGTGATAAAATACTACCAAAAAAAAGCTGTATTTGTGTCGAAAAAAGGGCATCAATTTGGTTTGAGTACAGTGTTGCACGACCGCACAATTGTCAGTTAAAGCGACGCAAAAAAATGGCCTGGTCATTAAGGGGGGAAATCTTCTGGTCATTAAGTGGTTAATTGGCTGTTTGAAATCAAATGAGACGGGGGAATGGGCATGGCAAATGGGCAGAGAAAACTTTTCAAAGATTCAGGAATAGCAGGGTACTTCAAAATGTGTCCAATCCACATCACATTCCTTTTTTTCAGAGGACCAAATTCATTTATCTCAAGTCATTAAACACATTTAGACATCTAGTAATGTACTCCATATTTTTCGTGATCACCCCAAATAACCTTACTAATGACAGGATTGATGTATAAATATTTAGACTTGACTGATACAATCCTCAGTGCGATCCTGTTCATTACAACGCATATAAATGACCTTGCAAAATAATCTCTTGTTTGTGTTGCAGACAGATGTACGCTAATTCACGAGTGTAAAACCTTTTAAATCCCGCAAACCAATCAGTTACTAGCCAAGATCTCCCTCAAGAACAATTTCTTTGCATGGAACGTGTCAAAAAATGCCCAAATGACTCGGCTACTTGGACTGATATTCAGAATAGCATGTTAGTTATTTTACAGGAACATATGAAACAGTAATATTAACCACTTGCTTACTGGGCACCTATACCCCCTTCCTGCCCACGTGAAATTTCAGCTTGCGGCACTGCATCGCTTTAACTGACAATTGCACGGTCGTGCGATGTGGCTCCCAAACCAAATTGACATCCTTTTTACCCCACAAATAGAGATTTCTTTTGGTGGTATTTGATTACCTCTGCGTTCTTTATTTTTTTTTGCGCTATAAACAAAAAATTACAGACAATTTAGAAAAAAACACAATGGGCCAGATTCAGATACAATTACATTGGCGCAGAGTATCAGAGATACACTACGCCGCCGTATTTTACCAGGCTATACGCCGAATTCTGGTAGATTTTGTCCCTTACGGTACGACGGCGTAGTGTATTTCTCGCCGCGTAATCGAAATACGCGATTAGGGGGCGTGAAGCATTTAAATTAGGCGCGTCCCCGCGGCGATCGAACTGCGCATGCTCCGTTCAGAAATTTCCCGCCGTGCATTGGGCGAAATCACGTCGTTACGTCATTCGTTGTTTGAGTAGCGTCGTTTACGGACATTCCTATTCCCGGACGAGTTACGTAAACAATAAAAAAAGAAGTTGACATTCGACGCAGGAACGACGGCCATACTTAACATGGGCTGTCTAATATTAGACCAGCAAAAAGCTGGTCTAGTTTTACGCATTTTTTGCGATTGACGATTGACGTTCGTAATTTCGTGGATCGTTGGCAAAAGCTCATTTGCATACCCCGACGCGGAAAACGACGGGAACTCCACCCAGCGGCCGCAAATTTATTGCAGCGTAGAACCGAAGGCGTACGAACACGTAAGCCAGTCGGATTGAAGCCCGCAGCCGTATTTTCATGGTTTGAGGTTTCAGAGTAGTGAACCCCTTCCCTGCCAGTCACATTTATACAGTAATCAGTGCATATTTATAGCACTGTTCGCTGTATAAATGTGAATGGTCCCAAAAATGTGTCAAAAGTGTCCGATGCGTCCGCCGTAATATCGCAGTCGTTTTACAATTACTATACGCTTATTGCGATTTTTTACCAAAAATATGTAGAAGAATACGTATTGGACTAAACTGAAAAAAAAAAAAAAATATATATATATATATATATATATTTTAAATGGGATATTTATTATAGCAAAAAGTAAAAAATATTGTGTTTTTCTCAAAACTGACGCTCTATTTTTGTTTATAACGGAAAAAATAAAAACTGCAGGTGATCAACTACCACCAAAATAAAGCTCTATTTGTGGGGAAAAAAGGACGTAAATTTTTTTTGGGAGCCACGTCGCACGACCGCGCAATTGTCATTCAAAGCGTGACAGTGCCGAAAGCTGAAATTTCGCCTGGGCCCAGTAAGCAAGTGGTGAAAAGAAAATTTCTGCCCATGCTGGGTTTTCAAAGTGAAAAAGAATTTGCTATTCCTATGATTCAAGTGCATTGTCACACAATTTATTGAGCTAACTATTTTAGTAAATCAGTCTTAATGCAATATTCACCTTATTCGCTAAGCTAAGCATGACTACACTTTGCAAATTGAACAGTTTCTACCACTACGGCAAGTTTAGCCCCAGTTTTGGGAGCCTTAAAAAATATGTATTAAAAAATATGTACACTGAACTGCACTTGTGTAACCACTGTAGATCGCAGACTGCAGCAGTGTCTGCATAGGTAAATTTACAGATAAATAAAGAAGGAATGCATCTAGGTGTGCATTCTTATTTCCTTAACCAGCCACCGTCATTATACTGCGACAGTTTGGCTCGTTCCCGCGAATCACCATAGCTGTACGACGGGCCTTTAAACAGCTATAACAGGCACGCCCGCGCCGCCCGGTGCACACCAAGGGAGCCAATACGCATGGTCGCGATTTCCGCCAGCCACCCATGATTGCTCTACAGCAGTGTTTCTCAACTCCAGTCCTCAAGCCCCCCCCAACAGGTCATGTTTTCAGGATTTCCCTCAGATGAAAAGGCTATAGGAATTACTAAGGCAGTAAAACTGATCAAATCACCTGTGCAAAATAATGGAAATCCTGAAAACCTGACCTGTTGGGGGGCCTTGAGGACTGGAGTTGAGAAACACTGCTCTACAGAGAGGCAGAATGGGGATCTGTCAATGTAAACAGACAGATCCCCAGTCTGTCAGGGGAGTAGAGAGAGATCTGCTGTTCCTAGTGATTAGGAACAGCGATCTCCCTCCTCCATTCAGAAACACCTCCCAGGGAACACATTTAACCCCTTGATCGTCCTAGTGTTAACCCCTTACACAAAAATTAATAATATTGTTTTTTTTTTTAAATCGTCTGTATTTTTTTGTTTACAGCGCAACACATAAAACCATAGAGGTGATAAAATACTACCAAAAAAAAGCTGTATTTGTGTCGAAAAAAGGGCATCAATTTGGTTTGAGTACAGTGTTGCACGACCGCACAATTGTCAGTTAAAGCGACGCAAAAAAATGGCCTGGTCATTAAGGGGGGAAATCTTCTGGTCATTAAGTGGTTAATTGGCTGTTTGAAATCAAATGAGACGGGGGAATGGGCATGGCAAATGGGCAGAGAAAACTTTTCAAAGATTCAGGAATAGCAGGGTACTTCAAAATGTGTCCAATCCACATCACATTCCTTTTTTTCAGAGGACCAAATTCATTTATCTCAAGTCATTAAACACATTTAGACATCTAGTAATGTACTCCATATTTTTCGTGATCACCCCAAATAACCTTACTAATGACAGGATTGATGTATAAATATTTAGACTTGACTGATACAATCCTCAGTGCGATCCTGTTCATTACAACGCATATAAATGACCTTGCAAAATAATCTCTTGTTTGTGTTGCAGACAGATGTACGCTAATTCACGAGTGTAAAACCTTTTAAATCCCGCAAACCAATCAGTTACTAGCCAAGATCTCCCTCAAGAACAATTTCTTTGCATGGAACGTGTCAAAAAATGCCCAAATGACTCGGCTACTTGGACTGATATTCAGAATAGCATGTTAGTTATTTTACAGGAACATATGAAACAGTAATATTAACCACTTGCTTACTGGGCACCTATACCCCCTTCCTGCCCACGTGAAATTTCAGCTTGCGGCACTGCATCGCTTTAACTGACAATTGCACGGTCGTGCGATGTGGCTCCCAAACCAAATTGACATCCTTTTTACCCCACAAATAGAGATTTCTTTTGGTGGTATTTGATTACCTCTGCGTTCTTTATTTTTTTTTGCGCTATAAACAAAAAATTACAGACAATTTAGAAAAAAACACAATGGGCCAGATTCAGATACAATTACATTGGCGCAGAGTATCAGAGATACACTACGCCGCCGTATTTTACCAGGCTATACGCCGAATTCTGGTAGATTTTGTCCCTTACGGTACGACGGCGTAGTGTATTTCTCGCCGCGTAATCGAAATACGCGATTAGGGGGCGTGAAGCATTTAAATTAGGCGCGTCCCCGCGGCGATCGAACTGCGCATGCTCCGTTCAGAAATTTCCCGCCGTGCATTGGGCGAAATCACGTCGTTACGTCATTCGTTGTTTGAGTAGCGTCGTTTACGGACATTCCTATTCCCGGACGAGTTACGTAAACAATAAAAAAAGAAGTTGACATTCGACGCAGGAACGACGGCCATACTTAACATGGGCTGTCTAATATTAGACCAGCAAAAAGCTGGTCTAGTTTTACGCATTTTTTGCGATTGACGATTGACGTTCGTAATTTCGTGGATCGTTGGCAAAAGCTCATTTGCATACCCCGACGCGGAAAACGACGGGAACTCCACCCAGCGGCCGCAAATTTATTGCAGCGTAGAACCGAAGGCGTACGAACACGTAAGCCAGTCGGATTGAAGCCCGCAGCCGTATTTTCATGGTTTGAGGTTTCAGAGTAGTGAAAAAACGCGCGTAATTTGAAAGTACTCCAGTCTAACGCGAGTTAGACAGGAGTAAGGGCTCTGTGAATCTGGCCCAATATTTTAACTTTTTGTTAAAATAAATATCCCAATTTTTTTTTTCCTCGGTTTAGGTTCTTCTACATATTTTTGGTAAAAAAAACAATCGCAATAAGCGTATAGCGATTGTTTTGCGCAAAAGTTATAGCACCTACAAAATAGGGGTCAGAATTATGACATTTTTTTATTATTTTTTTTTACTAGTAATTGCTGCGATCTGCGATTTTTATTGGGACTGCGACATTATGGCGGACACATCGGACACTTTTGACACATTTTTGGGACCATTCACATTTATACAGCGAACAGTGCTATAAATTTGCACTGATTACTGTATAAATGTGACTGGCAGGTAAGAGGTTAACACTAGGGGTAGTGGAATGTGTTCCCTACTAGTGATTCTAACTGTGGGGGGAGGGGACTGATTTGGGGAGGTGACCGATTTGTGTCCCTATGTACAAGGGTCACAGCATCGATCTCCTCTCCCTGACAGGACGTGGATCTGTGTCTTTACGTGCATCGGCACCGCAGTGACGCACCGGACAAGCACGAACGCTCCCCAGTGGCTGGAGGAGCCGAGGACGTCAATAGACGTCCTTCCGGCATTGTAGAGCCACCTTGTGGCCATCATTTTACAATGCCGGGGCTCCAAGTGGTTAAAATGAGACTAGGGTGCATTTCATTGAATAGCTACAGTAGTTTTTGTAATATTGAATTTTCAGAGTCATATTTTAGTCACTTTTGTAATCTAAAATATATTTAACTGCTTGCCAACCCTAGATATTTCTATTCACATTATTTGAACTGATATAACAAAAAAGGCCTTCAAAGCTATAGGAACAAAGCCTGGGAGTGGAGAAGTATCTTTTAAAAATTGTTTGGACCGAGAATCTATTGATAGGGCTTGAGGCACGACATATACAACTACCCAGAGTAAAGATTCCCATGTTTTCTTTGGCACGATCGGTATGACGGGAGGCTAAAAATCTAATAAGATTTAGGGACACCCCATCCGAGCTACCTATGTGGAATAACCCTTTATTTGAGGAATTAGATATACTGCAAGATAATAAATTCTGGACACAAAAAGGAATAGTAGTATTGGATCAGGTCTATGAAAGTGGGGAAAAATGCTCATTTGAAATGTAACCCTATTTATGGCACATGCAGTAAGCACGTTTTGCTCAAATGGATGCAACAAATACCACCTTCAAGGGATTAGTGGCTTAAAGCGGTAAACCAAATACAGTAAAACCTTGGTTTGTGAGTAACTTGGTTTGAGAGCATTTTTCAAAACAAGCAAAATGTTTTAATACATTTTTGACTTGATATACAAGCGATGTCTTGATATAAGAGTAGCATCATGTCACAACTGAGTAGGGATGAGCCGAACACCCCCGAGTTCGGTTCGCACCAGAACCGTCGAACAGACCGAATGTTAGCGCAAACATTTAGAACCCCATTGAAGTCTATGGGAACGTTTGAATTCAAAAGTGCTCATTTTAAAGCCTAATATGCAAGTTATGTCGTATAACGTCTTTGAGAACCCGGGTCTTGCCCCAGGGAACATGTATCAATGGAAAAAAACGTTTTAAAAAAAGTAGTTTTTTCAGGGGCAGGACTTTTTTTCCATTGATACATGTCCCCTGGGCAAGACCCAGGTTCTCAAAGACTTTTTCACAGGCAAACTATAGACACCTAGCAGGTACAATATTTAAAGGAATTTTTCATTTTTTTTGTTTAAGCATCATTAAAATCACTGCTCCAGGAGCAGTGATTTTAATGATGCCTAAATAAAACAATAAAAAATGAAAAATTCCTTTAAATATTGTACCTGCTAGGTGTCTATACCTGTGATAACGTCTTTAGCACAATCACCTGCCTGCCATTAAATTAGGAAGAACTGATCTATCTAAGCTATACAGTGTATAAATATATGTACAACTCCTGGGATGTATATATATCCTCTACACACTGTAAATTTAACTAAACTGACTAGCCTGCCTGCTCTATCTATCTATCTATCTAGTAATAAAGACACTGGCCCAGATTCACGTACATCTGCGCATTATTGGACCGGCGTAGCGCACCGCCTTTACGTTAGACTTGCGCAATTTTGCCGCGTAATCACCCTATTCTCGTAGCTTTTGCGCAGAAAATTGCGCATGTGTAACGTTTTTTCAGAGGCGTAAGGCGGAGTAATACAAATTGGGAAGGACGTGGGCGTGTTACATTGAAATGAGCCGTGACCCCATGCAAATGAAGGGCCGGCCGGCTCGCGCATGCGCGCTTGAAGGAGACCATGGTCAGCTCCGCTGTGCGCAAGCTCACAACTCGGGAGCGGCGCAATCAGTGAAATTGGAAATGGACTAGGGCAACGTTGTGAACTACGCAAACAGCATAAATAGACAGACACAAACGCACTTGCATTGCAAAAGTACATCCCTTTGTCCCTTCCCATTTAACCAAGTGCTTTTGTCCTGTTGTTCGTTGCGTTGTGTTTTGTAGTTGTCAGATTAGTGTTCTGTGTGATCAAGTGTTTGTTAGTAGATCTTTGAAAGTGTTTTTTGATAAGTGTTTGAGAGACTGTTTGTTTGATATTTTTCTGTTCGTTTGTTTTCTTGATGATTTTTTGCTGTTTGTTTTTGTGACTGTTTCTTGCTGAGTGCTTGTGTGATTTTTTGGGTGTTAGTTTTCTCTTTGTGTGTGTTCTTGCTTGATTGGTTGTGCTTGTTTTTGTGAGTGATTTTTGTTGACTGGGAGTGAGTTTTTTTGGAAGTATGACAGAGAGAAAGCGAAAGCTCAATTTTACTGTGGGGGAAAAAAGAATTCTTGCCCGGGCCATTAGCGATTATGGGCGTTTCCTCCACGGCCTAGACAGTGCCAACACCACCCCGGCCAGGAGGAGGGAGATTTTGGACATGATCACTGAGCAGGTCAATTCAGCGGGGGAGGGGGAGACACGGACCCGGTCTGGGATTGAAAAAAAAATTAATGACCTCCGGCGTCTGGTCAAACAGAAGCTGGCCAGAATGCATGCCCATGCCAGGGGCACAGGAGGGGGCCCACCATGCCGTATTAGGCCGACAGCGGAGGAGCGTGCGGTGGCCCTGACCTTTCATCGGCATGAAGTTGAGGGCTTGCCCGGCTTTGACTCAAGTCCGGAGCCCGTGGTGCCAGGTAAGTTTTTTTTTTTATATCAGGTGTGTAGCATGTGTGGGGGAGGGGGTGAAAGGGAATATGTAACAAGTGTGTGGATCCTCCAACCTGTGAATGTTTTGTGTCATCCACAGATGTGCAGGAGGGTGCAGGGCCATCTGGCCTGACCGCACCATCCCCAGGACAGCAGCCTAATGAGGCCCCCCCAACAAGGCCGGAGTCTGCGGAGGAGGTTCAAGAGGAGGAGGAGAATCATGAGGAGGAGGAGTCCATGTCAGGCACTGGATGTTTGGTTTTTGAGGACTCTTCCCCTCTGGCTGGCAGCAGGCAGCCCTCCCTAAGGGGGAGCCCCCCCTCCTCCCCCAACATGGCTCCCCTCCCAAGGGCCTCCCCTTCTCCCCGGCCACAAGCATCAGCTGGAGGCAGGATTTCGTCCCAGAACACCAGGGGGTTGGCCGATCTCCTGCCCGCCACTCTGAGAAGGGACCAGGCCCTTCAGACCCGCCATCTGGGACAGGTCAGCCAGACATTGGTGCAGATGGAGGAGAGCCTGTCCTCCATCAAGGATACGCTGGGGAACCTGTACTCCCACTCCCGGGCTTTCACAACCTGCCTAAACGACCTGCAGACTACATCACCAGGCGTTTGGCAGGATGTGAGGGCCCTTACCCAGGCTATCCAGGCCAACACGGCAACACTTGGTGCTGCCCTGGACAGAATAGCCGTGGCCTTGGAGGGCAGGTGTCAGGTTTCATATCAGGCTAGCAGAAGACAACAGTTCAGGTGTGCTAATATGCCTATAGTTCAATAACAAGAGCACATACCATGAGCAGGTCTTGAGAAGCAGGTCAGCGCTGGGACTTGTAGTTCACCACGGATGCAGGGTTGAGACGAGCGGGACAGCTGGCACTTATAGTTCACTGCTGAAGTAGGTGTTTTGATGAGCAGGAAAGCTGGAACTTGTAGTTCACCGCAGGTGTGGATGTTGGTGGTGTTGCTGGTGCTAGTAGTGCACCACTGCAATGGATGTGGTCTAGGCAAGCCGGGTCATACACGGATAATCAGAGTTCGAAAGGTACCAAATCGGAAGCAACAAGCAGGGTCAAACAAGCCGGGTCATACACAAGGTTTACAGATAAACAGGTCAGGCTGGATCTCACAAGGCAAGCAGAGTAACTCTATCACGAGCACTGATTGGGTGAAAACACAGGTGTTTTAAAGGAGAGCTGGCCAATCAGTGTTTCCCAGCCAAGGCTGTGTCAGGTGAGTGCGCTGGGTCCTAGAGGGATCCAGTACTGACAGTACCCCCCCCCTTCTCGAGGGGTTGCTCCTGCACCCCCAGGCTTACTTGGATATCGAAGATGGAACTTCTTCTTAAGGCGATCAGCATTGAGATAGCGAGCTGGGATCCAGGATCGATCCTCTGGGCCAAAACCTTTCCAATGAACTAGATATTGTAAGGAATTGCGTACTCGTCTGGAGTCAAGAATATATGCCACTTCATATTCCTGGCTATCCGACACATCTACAGGTTCTGGTTCATTTACTTGGAGACTAGAGTGAACAGGTTTCAATAAAGAAACATGGAAGACATTAGGAATGCGCATGGACGGGGGGAGTTTTAATCTATAGGACACAGGATTAACAATCTCCGAAATCTCATAGGGCCCATGCAGGGACAGATTCCTGGATGATAGCCACACTTTGTCACCAACTTTATATCCAGGGGCCTTTGAGCGCCTCTTATCAGCCGTTTTCTTAAAAGCCTGCACCGAACGAGAAATAGCACGATTGACGTCAGACCAGATTTTGGAGAAATTTTCAATCGTGGTGTTGGCATCTGGAACATCAGAGGGTGGAAGATCAAAGGAGCACACACGAGGATGCAACCCGTAAACACAGAAGAAGGGAGAGGTCCCTGTAGAAGAGCTGGCACAATTATTAAAGGCAAACTCTGCCCATGGAAGGATGTTGACCCACTCCACCTCATCATTGGCCATCAGACAACGTACCATCTTCTCCAGAGTCTGATTAGTTCTTTCTGTTTGGCCATTTGTCTCGGGATGATAGGCTGAAGAATATGATAACTTAATCCCTAGCTGAGAACAAAGGGTCTTCCAAAACTGGGCTATAAACTGAGAGCCGCGGTCTGAGACAATGTTAATTGGTGCCCCATGGAGCCTGAAAACATGTTTAATGAATAAAGATGCCAGATCTCTAGCAGACGGCAGTTTCGGAAGTGGAACAAAGTGGGCCATCTTACTGAACCTGTCTACCACCACCCAGATCGTGGAACATCCCTGGGACGGAGGCAAGTCAGTGATAAAGTCCATAGATAAATGGGTCCAGGGACAAGTAGGTATTGGTAGAGGACGTAGAAGACCGGAGGGCTTAGAGGTACTGCCCTTGCTTCTGGCACAAACCTCACAAGCCTGGACAAAGGCTAGCACATCCTGCCTAATCGATGGCCACCAGAGGTTGCGAGAGATAATCTCATAAGTTTGTCTAAACCCCGGATGCGCTGCAGGCTTTGACGCATGTACCTGCTGCAAAACCTGCAAACGAAGAGCCAAGGGCACAAAAAGCATACCAGAGGGAGTGGAAGGGGGGGCTTCAGCCTGTGCAGGTAGTAAGGCCTCAGAGATGTCAGTCTGGGTGAAAGCCAAAATCCTGTCCTCAGAGATAATGGATTGTGGAGGAAGCGGAGGTGGGGATTCTGATAAAAAACTGCGAGACAAAGGCATCGGCCTTAACATTTTTTGGCCCTGGTAAATAAGAAATGGTGAAGTCAAATCTGGAGAAGAACAATGACCACCTGGCCTGACGTGAGTTCAGTCTTTTAGCAGAACGGATGTATTCAAGGTTTTTGTGGTCAGTCAGAACTATGAATGGATAGCGAGCTCCCTCCAGCCAATGTCTCCATTCCTCCAAAGCTAGCTTTATGGCTAACAGTTCTCTGTTGCCTATATCATAGTTGCGCTCTGCTGGGGAATATTTACGGGACAGGAAGGCACAGGGGTGGATGGCAGCAGTTACAGGGTCCTTTTGTGACAGAAGCGCCCCCACCCCTACTTCGGATGCATCTACCTCCACAATAAAAGGCAGCTCAGGAACAGGATGGCGTAGAATTGGTGCAGAGGTAAAGGCTTTCTTCAACTGAGTGAAGGCTGTCTGGGCTTCAGTAGTCCATTTAAACTTAGACTGAGACTTCCTGGTGAGAGAGGTGATGGGATGTGCAATGGTGGCAAAATTCCTAATGAATTTCCGATAGAAATTTGCAAAGCCCAGGAAGCGCTGAACTGCTTTCAGGTCTGAAGGTGATGCCCAGTCTAGAATGGCCTGAATCTTGGCTGGATCCATGGTTAGGCCTGTGTCAGAGATTAGGTAGCCCAGAAAAGGTACTTGTTTGACATGAAATGAACATTTTTCAGGCTTAACAAAAAGGGAATGAGCCTTTAATCGGGCCAACACTGAGCGGACGTGCCTCTGATGTGTTTCAAGATTGGGAGAATATATCAAAATATCATCCAAGTATACAAGCATAAAGCGACCCAACAGGTCACGGAAAATGTCATTCATAAAGTTTTGAAAGACAGCTGGTGCATTCCTGAGACCGAAAGGCATGACAAGACATTTGTAGTGGCCATCCTTGGTGTTAAAGGCTGTCTTCCACTCATCTCCTTCACGGATGCGCACTAGATTATAGGCTCCCCTTAGGTCTAGTTTGGAGAAAATCTTTGCTCCCTGGATTTGGGAGAACAACTCTGTGATGAGAGGGAGAGGGTACCGATTGGGAACGGTTATTTTATTTAGACCTCTGTAGTCAACACAAAGTCTTAGACCCCCGTCCTTCTTTGGGACAAAGAAGCAACCTGCGCCTGCGGGAGAAGTAGAGGGACGGATGAAACTTTTAGCTAGGTTTTCCTGGATGTATTCTTGCAAAGCTAGGTTCTCTGGTTCGGACAATGGAAAGACTCTCCCTCGCGGAGGTGTAGTGTCAGGCAAAAGGTCAATGGGACAGTCATAACTGCGATGAGGAGGTAAGGTGTCAGCACTCCCTTTAGAAAACACATCCTTAAAGTCCTTATAACAAAGCGGAATCTGTTCCATTCCCACTTGACAAGCAGCAAGTCGAACAGGGTGCTGGATGCAACTTTCTTTACACTGATTGGACCAAGCCAGAATATTTCCTGTTCGCCAGTCAATTACAGGATTGTGCTTCTGAAGCCAAGGAAGGCCTAGGATCAAAGGAGTGGATGGAGAGTCAATGACAAGACATGAAATCTTCTCCCAGTACAGGGCCCCCAATTGTAACTGGAAGGGATTGGTGGACTGAAGCACAAGGTCTTGTGAGAGAGGCCGGTTATCCACAGAAATTAGGCGGACTGGGCAATCTAGCATATGAGTTTCCAGGGACAAGGAGGTAATCAAAGTCTTATCAATAAAATTCTCAGCAGCTCCAGAATCTACCAAGGCCAGCAGTTCATGAGTCCCTGTCCCAAAGTGAATAACACTGGGTAGAAGTATACGACTGTCCCCCTGGGGAGATGAAAGCAGACCTAAGGTGACCTCCCCATAATCACCTAGGTCCGGGAGTTTCCCGGACGTGTAGGGCACGAACGGAGCATGTGACCCCTGAGGCCACAATACAGGCAAAGTCCCATATTACGCCGGCGTGTGTGTTCCTGGGCAGATAGCCGGGTGGAGCCTAGCTGCATAGGTTCTTCCACTGAACTGGCACTGGAGGTTGGATGGTCAGGTGGTAAGGGAGGTATACAGTTTGCCACAGCCATATTTTTTTCTCGCCCCCTCTCTCGCTGACGGCGATCAATTCTAATGGCTAGACACATAGCTTCCTCCAGTGAGGGTGGATAGGAAAAGTTGACCAGAGCATCCTTAATTGCATCTGAAAGACCTATTCTGAACTGGCTGCGGAGAGCTGCATCATTCCAGCCAGATTCTGGGGCCCACCTGCGAAACTCTGAGCAGTACATTTCAGCTGTGGTGGTTCCTTGCTTTAAGTTACGCAGGGTTGATTCTGCAGTAGCCATACGATCTGGATCATCGTACAGCAATCCAAGGGCTTCAAAAAAGGCATCTACAGTTAGCAGGGCTGGATGGTTTGGTTCAAGGTTAAATGCCCAAGCCTGGGGGTCACCCTGTAGCAGAGAGATAATGATCTGAACTCTCTGAGTTTCAGAGCCAGAAGAGGATGGCCTTAATTTGAAATATAATTTGCAGCTGTTTTTAAAGTTGCAGAATCCCTTACGGTCGCCAGAAAAACGGTCAGGCAAAGGAATTTTTGGTTCAGATAAAGTTTTTGTAACAGTTGTAGTAGGGGATTGCACCTTGGTGAGCTCTGTGGCCATTTGCTGAACTTGATGGGATAAACGGCAAAGTTCTTGTGCAAACATCTGAGCCTGCTCAGAATCCATGATGGGTTTTCCCCTTTTATGTATGGCTCGTGATAATGTCAGGTTTCATATCAGGCTAGCAGCAGACAACAGTTCAGGTGTGCTAATATGCCTATAGTTCAATAACAAGAGCACATACCATGAGCAGGTCTTGAGAAGCAGGTCAGCGCTGGGACTTGTAGTTCACCACGGATGCAGGGTTGAGACGAGCGGGACAGCTGGCACTAATAGTTCACTGCTGAAGTAGGTGTTTTGATGAGCAGGAAAGCTGGAACTTGTAGTTCACCGCAGGTGTGGATGTTGGTGGTGTTGCTGGTGCTAGTAGTGCACCACTGCAATGGATGTGGTCTAGGCAAGCCGGGTCATACACGGATAATCAGAGTTCGAAAGGTACCAAATCGGAAGCAACAAGCAGGGTCAAACAAGCCGGGTCATACACAAGGTTTACAGATAAACAGGTCAGGCTGGATCTCACAAGGCAAGCAGAGTAACTCTATCACGAGCACTGATTGGGTGAAAACACAGGTGTTTTAAAGGAGAGCTAGCCAATCAGTGTTTCCCAGCCAAGGCTGTGTCAGGTGAGTGCGCTGGGTCCTAGAGGGATCCAGTACTGACAGCAGGCCGCCAGGTGGGCAGAGATCAGGGGCTGCTCCTCCTTCCCCGGTTTCCCCCTCCCCCATGAGTCTCCCCTGAGGATCCGGGGCCGTGGCTGGGGGCGCCCCAGGCGTGGCTCACGTCAAGGGCAATAATTTTTTTTTGGGTTGTGAATGCTGTTTGAATGTGGGGGTGACATTCCTGCCAGAAAAGGGGTGTCACCCTCAATTTTGGTGGAGAAGGGTTCCCCAGGACCAGGGAGAAGTGATCCCCAGGTCCGTGTGAATGGTGTATGAATGTACAGTGACATAATTGGAGCCTTGGCGTGGCGTTGCTGCTCACAAGTCCAGCATGGTGGACTGGTGCCAATCCAATTTGATGTGGATGTGGGGTGTGTGTGCTAGGGACCACAGTGGTGTGCATGCATGCATTCTCATTGTGCCATGATTAATGTGTGTGTTTAACGTGCAAAGATGCCCAATGTGAGCTGTCTCCTGGCTGCTCTTCCCTCAGAAGACGGGGGACCCTCGGTTAGGGGGGGATTGTCTGGTTCAGGGGTCAGGTCATCACGTAGGTCAATCTGCAGGCCCTTTCTTTCTGCGAAGTTGTGCAGCATGCAACATGCACCGATGATCTGGCACACAAAGTTTGGGGAATACAAGAGGGTACCCCCAGACTTATCCAGGCATCGGAAACGTGACTTTAGGAGGCCAAAGGTGCGCTCCACCACTGCTCGTGTTTGGGCATGTGCTTGATTGTATCTTTCCTCTCCTGGGGTTTAGGGGTTCCGGATAGGAGTCATGAGATGGGGGTCCCAGTGGATATGCAGAGTCACCTGTAAGGGAAAAGACAGGAGGATGTTAGTCATGCATGTGCCCCTTGTGATGTGTGCATCATGGGAGGGGATAGTCATGCCTGACTCCCATGTCACTCACCAACCAGCCAGGTGTCCCCATACACGTTCTGATCGAATTCCATTCGGATGTGGCATTGATTGTATATGTAGCTGTCATGGCTGGACCCTGGGTGTTTGGCACGGACGTGCCATATGAGGCCTTGGGCATCGACTTTCACCTGTACGCTTCCGATTGCGGTACATGTGCTCTGTCTCCTGGGGGGGCTGGAGTGCCACATGTGTGCAATCAATGGCCCCCACAGTGCGTGGGAATCTGGCAATTCTGTAGAAATCTGTCATTGCCTTCAGCCGCAGCTCCTCAGTGGTGGGTTTGATGATTTGGTTGACCATGCGTCTGAGGATTGCAGGGACAACCTGGTGCACACATCTGCTCATGGAGGATTTTGACATCCCAGCCACCACTCCACTTGTACGCTGAAAAGAGCCACTGGCAAGGAAATGGAGTGTTGCCATGACCTTGACCAGTGGCTGCACTGCATGTGAGCGTTGTGTTCGGCTGGTGATGTCCTCCTGCAGGGTTGTGGTTAATTCCAGGGTGACATGAGGGGTGAATCTGAAGATGCGATACACCTCAGAATCATTCATGCCAAACAGGTCTATGCGGGTGCGGTATATCCTCTCCCCTGCCATCCTCCGTGCCCTCATCCTTCTTTGTTCATCTAAAGTCAGTAGTATAGCTATGTGCGACGATGCCCCTGGCATGTTGGCATACAGATTGTTGTGCAACACGTGTGACTGCTGAGCTCCTCACTACAGTGTTGCTTTATCTAACAAGTAGACTTTTTTTCTCTTTTTAGACCAGCTTTTATATGCTCTAATTTTAGACAGGACATTTTGCTGTTGCGCACACTGCGTGGCCTGCGCTGCCCCAACGTTCTTTTGTGGATCCCCGTAAGTCCCTCATTAGCATATTTGACTAGCAAATCAATGGTCTGTCTAGCGCACTTTTGCGCGGACAGATGCGCCAGTCTAACGAAATTACGCGGGACAAAAAAAAGTTGATTTTTTGCGTATCTCGTTCTGGGGATGCCGTGCATCGAAACGCACGCGCACATTTAGACTTACGCCGCGCATCTCCTGTTGCGCAGGCGTAATCGCTCTGTGAATCTGGGCCACTGTCTCTCTCTCTCTCCCTATAGGACTGATCTCTTCAACAACACCGCAACACACTACACGAGGCCACCTTGCAGGCAGCCTTTTATAGTGTGGGGCGTGTACTAAACCCCCTGAGCCACCCTGGCTTTGGCCAATAATGGCTCTCCGTTTTTTGCGCACTGTGATTGGTCAAGCATGCGGGTCATAGTGCATGCTTGGCCAATCATCAGCGCGCAATGCCGCAGTGAAATATGGTCCGTTGCGCGTCACTCGAATTTGGCGCGAACGACCCGTTTTGTTCGAATTTTGACGAACGTACGAACAGACGATGTTCGAGTCGAACGCAGAGCTCATCCCTACAACTGAGTATAAAAAAGAAGAGAGGAGCCTCTAAGTGTAGCAATATGGTTACATTTAATGAAGGTACAACATTTAGCAACTTATTGCTACACTTAGGCCTCGTACACACGAGGGGATATGTCCGCTGAAAACGGTCCGATGGACCGTTTCAGCAGACATCTCCGCTCGTGTGTATGGGCTAGCGGACAGATTTCTCCACCCGACAGATTTCAAAGCATGCTTTGAAATCTATCCGGTGGGAATCTGTCCGCCCGACATGCCTGCTGGTTAGTAAACTTACCAGCAGACATGTCGTCCCGCACCGCCGCCGCGCCGCCGCCGAATGGATTCGGCGCATGCGCGGAAGTGTTTAACTTCCTGGTGCGGTGACGTGGCGGTGACGTGGCGGCGTCAACGTCACCGCCGCGTCACCGCCACGTCACCGCGCCGTCCGGCGGCGGGGAATTTGATCCGATGGTGTGTACACGCCATCGGATCAAACTCCCGATCGGACATATCCGATGGAAATGGTCCGCGGACCGTTTTCATCGGATATGTCCGATGGTGTGTACGAGGCCTTAGAGGCGCCTCTCTTCTGTTATACCCTGTAAAAAAAAATGCTTTGATATACTAGTGCTTTGGATTACAAGCATGTTTCTGGAACAAATTATGCTTGTAATCCAGGGTTTTTACTGTACTTCCATATGAGAAATTAATCTATGAGCATAGAGGAACACCTCATAAATCTTATAGAATATGGGATGGATGGTTAAACTCATCATTAACTCTTGATGGAAATTAATAATATACAAGAGGGGCATAGGTAGAAGAGAATTTGGATTGATAAGATGCTAGAAAGTAGGGGAAGAGGGTGTTGTAGCCAGGGTATTTAGTTGTCCTTTATTCTAATAGAATTTTTTTTTATTCCTTTTTCAGGGGTGAAAATATAAAGTGTATGGTTTTGTCTATTTTGGAATGCATTGATTAATACGAGGAAACAAATGAATTGTTAAATGAAATGTGATATTATTAAATATTATTAAATTTGTCAATGCAAATTTATGAAATAAAAAGTATTTAAAAGAAAAAGATAAATAGAAGAGAGCATTTCATTGAATGTACCTAAAGTATTTTTGTAATATTGAATTTTCAGTTATTTTTTAGTCACTTTTGTAATTTAAAGAATATTTATCTGCTTGCCAACCCTAGATATTTCTATTCACATTATTTGAACAGATATAACATAAAAGCCTTCAAAGCTATAGCAGACCAAAAGGAATCATACAAGATACGTTCATTTGGTAACATTTCCATATACCGTAAAGCCCAACTTCAGATTTAAAAGTATGTGTAAACGATCACCCTGTAAAATAACACATTCAGTTTAACCACTTCAATACCAGGCACTTACGCACCTGCCTGCCCAAGCCAATTTTCAGCTTTCAGCGCGGTTGCAATTTGAATGACAATTGTGCGGTCATGCAACACTGTACCCAAACAATTTTTTATAATTTTGTTTCCACAAATAGAGCTTTCTTTTGGTGGTATTTGATCACCTCTGCGATTTTTATTTTACCGAAAATTTTGAAAAATAAAACGTTTTTAGTTGTTCCTCTTGAGGCTCTTTACCGAGATCGGTGTAGCGGTGTGTCAGACTGATACACCGCACCACCGATCACGGCGCACGACGGCTGTTATCCTGCAGGACATCAATAGACGTCCAGTCAGGATAACAGAACCACTTCTCGGATGTCAATTTGCTATTGACTGGGCGGGAAGTGGTTAAAGTAGAAATGAAAGGCAAAATATTTTTGTATAGATATAAAGAAACCATTATCAATACCAATATCAATGTTTCCCTTTTTTTTTTTTAAAGTGATCAGTTTCCTTCTGTTTTCAGCTGAGCTGGGGGGGGGGGGGGAGAAACAGCAGCACACTGATCTTCCCAGTAAAACGCTGTGCAAGGGAGGGGGGTGTCAGGACAAGTCTGATTATTGGAGGAGAGCACACTGAGTTCCCAGCATAGATAGAGAACTGACCACATCGTTTTATCCTGCTTAGTGTGGTCAATTGTTTTTATAAGAAAGAGGCACTGGCAGGAACACTAGTGATTTAGGACTAAATTACAAGGGCCCGGATTCACGATGGATTTACGATGGCGTATCAAAAGATACGCCGTCGTAAGAACAATTGTGTGCAAATCATTTGCATAGGGTCAAGCTTCATTTAAATATATCACGCCCACTTCCAGCCCACTTCCACCTACTTTGACTTACGTCGGCTTACGCTGACAACTATACGCTACGCTGGCGCACCGTGGAGTGCATATTCATCGTGAATAGCAGGCTTGCTTCTCTACGTTGTGCCGGCGTAGCGCAAAGATGATACGCTACGCCGGAATAAATATACGCCGATCTACGTGAATCTACCCCATAGTATTTTTTTTTTGTATGGACAAAGGTAAATCAATCTTTTGTAGCCTTGAAGGCTGGTGTCCAATTTAGCATAAAGATTAGACTAGAATATCGGCTTAAAGTCAAACTTTTTTTGCAAAATGTTTAATTGATAAGGACACATACTGTAACCCTAATACTGAACCCTGAAATATGCGCTAAAAAGTAAAATGTGTTCATTGGTGCTAATATTTCTTAAATGTTCTGCACCCTAAGGATGGAAAAAGACCCAAGAAGGAACATTTCTTGTTTGAAGTTCAAAGCCGTCCCTAGCAAGCATGAAACTAAAATACCCCTGGTGATGATAATTATGCTCAGGTATGCAAGAAAGGGTAGAATTTTTTTTGTTGATAGATACCCTGTATATAAGGTTAAAAAACCTCTCTGCGGTGCTCTTATTCCCTTTCTGTAGACCCAAAATATCTCTACTTTGGAAGAGTTTTATTCAGGGCCCAGTAGATAATTCCACTGTCATACAGTGTGTTACTGTACTTGCAGAATGTGCAGCATTTATTGACTTGACATGTGTTGTTGTAGGGCTCATTTATTATGAATGGGTTGACAACACACCACAGTGCAGAATTTAATGAATCATTTTTCAAAGCAGTATTCACATCTGGGCATTGTGGGGCACAAATTATGCACGTGGGTTGTGGTCTGCTGGGTGTATTAATGTTTTTATTCTTATCTGTGTGATTTATTATATATTATTGTAATACTGATTTGATATATGGTTCTGCTTAATAAGGGAAGGTGACGTGCTGACGCAACTACGTGACGATCCAAGAGGAACGGGCGTTCATCTAAGCCGGCCGGCTTTTGCTTTCTTATTGCCTGTTTATCGAGATGTTTTGTAAGTGTAATCTTCATTAAATTTTTAGCCTTTTATTACATACTTCACTATGTGGGCCCCCTTTTTTCATTTTATATTGTTATCACCGCTGACGTGTTATTGAGAGGATTAGTCATCCAGCTAGCAGTGTCATCACTCAAGGCCCAGGCTAAGGGTATTTTAGCCATAGGAAGATCAATCTTTGGCTTCTGGTAAGCCTCCAATTTATGTGGGTGATACGGTGGTGGTGTTAATAGTGTCACATTCAAACTGTGTTGACATACTTCACCATGTGAGTTTTTTTTTTTGTTCCTGCCTGTTATTTTTGGAGCTCCTTACAACCACACTTGCTGAGGATCCCTTAAAGGCCCGGGCTAGGGTTTATAGCCGCAAGCCCATTGAGCTTGCCTTCTGGTAAGCCTCCATCCATTTTTGGTGTATTTTTGGTGACGGGTGTTATTCTCCTTTTTGGACTTCACTGACCACTTTACACATAATCAACATTCAATTAAGGACTTGATTTAAATCTGTTTTGTGAAATAACGAACTATCTTCATTGTCTACATTGCTATAATTTTTTCACACTTATACTGAGTCCTCAACAGACTTTGTATCCTAGTATTCACCTTTGTATTTTTTCCTAGTTAGGTCACTCATATAATTAATTTTTATTTACTTATTTGTTATTTTTCTCACAGCACAACTTCACATTTTTTGCATTTACTATTGTGTGTGTATAACACTCAGCCGTTGCAGCTCTTTTGTTGTTTATTTAGACATTTAGCGCGGTAATTTTTCCTTTTTCTGCTCAATAAGCACCTAGAAAGTCCCACATCTCTTTTCCTTCTGTGTTGAGTATCTTTCCAAATGGGATGTTGGTGCCATATTTAGAATTTTGGAAAATTCTGGGTTTGTCCACACAATTTACTAGAAGTCTGCTGGTGAGATACATTCGGGGGGGGGGGGGGGGGGGGTGTTGCATTCTAACTTAAAGATGAATTCCAGGTATGGATATCTTATCCATATGCAGATTGGACCAATGTAACTATCCATATGCCCTACCTGGCCAATGCCCCTGGAAGCTGGAAGTAGACACCTTTGCTTCAGTGATCTCCATTCTCCACTACCTTCTGGGTCCCTTACCGTGTGGCTGGAATTCATCTTTAATTCAAAATTAATGGCACTGCAACTTACCACAGTCACTTTCGCAAGTTACCTAGTGTTGCAGTAATGCACAAAAAAAAACAACATGTTTTGCCACACACAAAGCCAAAGGGTATTGTAGTACAAGTGGTAATCACTAGACTTAGGTTAAGGATTAGAGGCCTAGAGTGTTAAGTTAATGCCCAACTCCAGCCCAAACGTTGTTGTTTTATATTTTAGAAATACTTTATTTTCCAATGATTTTTATTATTATTTCAAAGGAAGTACAAAAATCCAACAGTTGCTCGTGTAACAAATAGTGTACGTTGACTGCACACCAGGGTATAATACTTTACAAGAAAGAAGTATCATGTTTCCAATAAACACAATTTTCCCAGAACACATCGTAGAAAACTAAAAAGTTAAGCAATGAGGATGAGGAGACCCATTTTTTTACTCTACCCCTCTAATAATATCAAGAGTATAGAAGAGGACAATTGGGATGATACAGTAATGTTACTAGAATGAACCAACCTACCTCCTGTATAATCAGTGGATGAAGGCCAGAGTACAGCCTCGTACACACGATGAGATGGAAGAAACTAGAGATGCACTGAAGTTTTTGCCACCAAAAAGTTTCAGCCGAAAATGGCGTTATCAGCATTTAGCTCATAAGAGAAAAGGGTGGCGATAATGGGACAAAAAATGTACACGATCGCAGCAATTTTGCATCGATTTTACCACGATTTCACTGTGCTTATGTTTTTTCATATAGGTCATGTGACTCAAAAACTGCATCAAAAACGTAAAACGGGTGCATTAAAGTGATTGTAAAGCTTTGTTTTTTCTTTTTAAAATAACAAACATGTTATACTTACTTCCTCTGTGCAAAAGGTTTTGCACAGAGTTTCCCCGATCCTCCTTTTGTTGGGTTCCCTTGCAATGGACCCTCCTTTTCTTGAGTGCCCCTTGGAGAGCCAGTTTCCCTGGGGGCACTCATGCGGACAAGCTCCCGCAAGTCTTGCTACTGAGTCCATTGACACAGACAGCAGGACTTTGCCCCCCCTCCGTCACTGGATTTGATTGACAGCAGCGGGAGCCGATGGCTACTGCTACTATGAATTTATCCAATAAGGACCTGAGACAGTGGCTGGAGCTGCTGTTCTCGTCCCGTTACTGGAATGATAGCATTTAGGTAAGAAAAAGGGGGGGTCTGGGGGAGTGCTGCAGCACAGAAGGTTTTTCACAACCACTTTAATGATGCATTCTTGCTTCCATGGATGGCCTGTCCACTAAGGGCGCACAGGCGGCACCCCCCCGTCCATCCGCCGCCTCCCCTATTCATGCGTCCGGACCTTTTCAGGACACCGGGTGCATGGATTCCAATGTGAAGGGGTCATTTTAGTGAAGCATCGATTAGAGTCAGAGGCTCTAATAGGCTTCAATATAGGGTGGGCTCAGGTCTCAGAGCGTGCACTCTGAGCTCAACAAGGCCCGGCCAATCAAGAAGCAGGCTTTGACACCGGTCACCTGATGGGGTAAGTGCCGGACGTGTCCCTCGGGGGGTTGTTGTGTGCTGCTTGGGGGGGACGGTGTTTGTTTGCTGCCCCTTCCCCCAAAAAAACACAAGCCACCACTGCTTACAGTAGTGTCCCCATCAGAGTCTCCCATTACATCAATTGTCTCTAACATTGTTCCCCCTTAGATCAGGGCCCCCATCAGAGTGCCCCCTTACATCAGGTGTCCCCATCATAGTTTCCCCTTAGATCAGGGTCCCCATCAAAGTGCCCCCTTACATCAGGTGTCCCCACCATAGTTTTCCCTTAGATCAGGGTCCCCATCAAAGTGCCCCCTTAAATCAGGTGTCCCCATCAGAGTTTTCCCTTAGATCAGTGCCCCATCAAAGTGCCCCCTTACATCAGGTGTCCCCATCAGAGTTTTCGCTTAGATCAGGGTCCCCATCAAAGTGCCCCCTTAAATCAGGTGTCCCCATCAGAGTTCCCCCTTAGATCAGTATCCCCATCAAAGTGCCCCCTTACATCAGGTGTCCAAATCAGAGTGCCCCATTATATGGATTATCCCCCTTAGCATGCCTCCTTACATCAATTGTCTGCATCAGACTGGCTCATTAATTAGTGGGTGCACTCTCAGAGACCTGGGGGGCACAACTAAAATCCCCTGGGTCCAGCCCTGGAAAAGGGGAGGAAGAGAGAGAGAGAGAGAGAGAGAGAGAGAGACAGAGGAAGAAGGGAAGAAAATGTGGGCATCTCATTTGGCGTTATTTGATAGGGCATACACAGATGTACAGTAAGATGGTATTGGCTGATATGAGTTACTTCGCTTATCACAACATCATTCATCTTTCCACTGCTGAAACCATCCCAAGAAAATTAACAATATCACATTTAGGCACTGAAAGTGAACCTAAGAGCACAGTAATAGAGATATCAATGCAATATTGTCCATTTTTGACAAGGAATTCCCATCACCAGTTTTTCATGAATAAGTCTTTACATCATGCCTCCAAAATAGATAATTCAGGACAGAAGACTCAACTACAGAATGTAATGGATACTGTTCACATGAATGAAACAAGCCACAGTCCCAATCAGCTGCCTGTATTTTTTAATTAGTCCGAGCATTAAATCACTGCAATTTCATATTAGGACTAGGCGACAGATGAAAACCGTTATTGTACTATGGAGCAGATGTGGATTGAATAAACCTCTCTTTGTTTAAACATATCTGTCTGTGTTAATCACAATCATAAACAGGACTATCTAATGTTAAAGGGTCACTAAAGGAAAAAAAAAATTGGGCTGAAATGACTGTTTACAGGGTATAGAGACATAAAAGTTAACTGATTCCTTTTAAAAATAGATAAAAATCAATCATATAATCAACCTACAGTTCTAGTTTCGTTTTTTGCTGTTATTTCCTGTCTCTCTGATGTACAGAGCCAGAGAGCCAATAGAGGGCAGTGATGGTTTGTCTAAAACCCCTCAGCACCAACCCAGTTTCAGTTTACACACGGTAATCACACCTCCTTGATTAGTGACCACAGAGAGAAAGCTCCCAGCACTGTGGTTATAAGGAAACAGACAACCAGGAAGTGTGGAGATCAGAGCAGAATTACAGCAACATCAAAGCAAAAACCGGACAATGATGACATGAAAACAGCACTGCAGTAAGGTAAAGGAAGCTATTTAGCTAAAAAAAAATCCTTTAGTGACCCTTTAAACAAGCAAAGCTAATTTTATTATTGCTGTAATTAATGAAAGTAATACATGTTTTAATATTTTGAGTATTCTGTGTAATTTGGCTGTCCATTTAACCAGTACAGATCCGCGCTATTGACAAAAGACGTCAACAGCGCGGACCTGAGCTGCCGGGGTCACGTCTTTGGACGTCAATGTTGTTGTAATTTCTCGCGCGCGCCACTGGGTGGTGCGCAGCGGGGAAAAACAGTGCCGTCGCATTGCCGAGGATTCGATGCGTGTACCCGGCGGCCGCGGTGTCCGCCAGGTACACGCGGTCGGCGGTGACAAAGCAGGGACGTGGAGCTCTGTGTGTAAACACAGAGCTCCACGTCCTGTCAGGGAGAGGAGACCGATGCTGTGTCCCTTGTACATAGGAACACAGCATCGGTCACCTCCCCCAGTCACCCCCCTCCCCCCACACAGTTAGAACACACCCAGGACACACATTTAACCCCTTCCTCACACCCTAGTGTTAACCCCTTCAATGCCAGTCACATTTATACAGTAATTAGTGCATATTTATAGCACTGGTCGCTGTATAAATGTGAATGGTCCCAAAAATGTGTCAAAAGTGTCCGATGTGTCCGTCGTAATGTCGCAGTCCCAATAAAAATATGCAGATCGCCGCCATTACTAGTAAAAAAAAAATATAAAAAAAAAATCATAATTCTGTCCCCTATTTTGTAGGCGCTATAACTTTTGCGCAAAGCAGTCGCTTATTGCAATTTTTTTATTTTTTACACAAATACGTAGAAGAATACGTATCGGCCTTAACTGAGAATTTTTTTTTTTTTTTTTTAAATTGGGATATTTATTATAGCAACAAGTAAAAAAAAATATATATATTTTTAAATTGTCGCTTTTTTTTGTTTATAACGCAAAAAATAAAAACTGCAAGGGTGATCAAATACCACCAAAAAAAACCTCTATTTGTGGGGAAAAAAGGACGCCAATTTTGTTTGGGAGCCACGTCACACGACCGCGCAAATGTCTGTTAAAGTGACGCAGTGCCGGAGGCTGAAATTTCGCCTGGGCACGAAGGGGGTTTATGTGCGCAGTAAGCAAGTGGTTAAAGAGCAGTGACTTTGGGATTATGCAAGAATCTGAATATATAGTTTTGAAGCATAACTCCGGAAACTGCCTCCAATCCCCAAATTCCCCCCTTTTCTGTTCCTAAAGCCTCCTTGGATCTGTTTGAAAAAAAAAAAACACAACAACCTTGTTCTTGTCTTTTTCCTGACGCCTTCAGGCTGGTCCATTGTCATCATGGGTCCTTTCTCTTTTTCTTTGGCGGCAGCAGTGGACGTCTCTTCCTCCTGGGCTGAATGTCACTTCTGTAATGACGTACAAGTGCTGCTATGTTTAGGAGTAAGCCCAGGCTGGGGCGATGACACACCCTTTTGTGGGTGTGTCCACCCTTTTGTGGGTGTGTCCATGACACCCTGGGTTCACAAGAAGTGAGTTGAATCACACTAACCATCATTTAATCCATAAAAGCCAACCTCCTCTGTATGGTGGAATAAGCAAAGGACAATGCTGGAGTATTAGGGGTTTGACTAGTGCTTGGCCAAATTTTTTTAACAGTGTTAATGAAAAAAAATAACAAGAAAGTTGTTACCAGCGCCGCTGTTTCCAGGAATCTGCTGTGGTAGTATATAAGGAATAATAGGGGGAGGAGTCCAGGCCCACAGTTGAAACGCAAAAAAAAAAATTGTCTATCACAAATAAAACCCTAAACTACCCGAGTCACCTTGAATGTTAATGGTACAAGTAGACAGTATGGGGTTGATTTACTAAAACTGGAGAGTGCAAAATCTGGTGCAGCTGTACAGTTAGGGAAAAAAGTATTTGATCCCCTGCTGATTTTGTACATTTTCCCATTGACAAAGAAATGATCAGTCTATCATTTTAATGGCAGGTTTATTTTAACAGTGAGAGACAGAATAACAACACAAATATCCAAAAAACCACAAAGAAAGTTATAAATTGGTTTGCATTTTAATGAGTTAAATAAGTATCTGATCCCCTATCAATCAGCAAGATTTCTGGCTCCCAGGTGTCTTCTATGCAGGTAACCAGCTGGGATTAGAAGCATTCTCTTAAAATCAATCAATGAGATTCCAATCTTTCCACTAGGGATGAGCTTTGAGTTCGAGTTGAACTCATGTTCGTCTTGAACATTGCCTGTTTGCCGAACAGCGAACTATTTGGGGTGTTCGCGGCAAGTTTGTGTGAACTTTAGAACCCTGTTAAAGTCTATGGGACTCGAACGTTTGAAATCTAAAGTGCTCATTTTAAAGGCTAATATGCAAGTTATTGTCCTAAAAAGTGTTTGGGGACCTGAATCCTGCCCCAGGGGACATGTATCAATGCAAAAAAAAGTTTTAAAAACTTCAGTTTTTTTGGCAGCAGTGATTTTAATAATTCCTTTGAGTGAAACAATAAAAGTGAAATATTCCTTTAAATTCCGTACCTGGGGTGGGGGGGTGTCTAGTATGCCTGTGAAATAGCGCATGTTTCCCGTGTTTAGAACTGTCCCTGCACAAAGTGTCATCTCTGAAGGAAAAAAAGTAATTATCACTCGTGGCTATAATGAATTGTCGGCTCCCGGCAATACAGAGAAAAGTAATTCATAAAAAAAAAAATGTGTGGGGGTCCACGGCATTTTTTTTAAAATTTGGGGTGGAGTTCCCCTTAAAATCCATACCAGACCTGAAGGGAACCCCACATATTTGTTTTTAATTTAACGCAGGGTTCCCCTTAATATCCATACCAGACCCTAAGGTGAGTGATTTTAAATGACTTTTTTCCTTCAGAAATAACATTTTGTGCAGGGACAGTTCTAAGCACAGGAAACAAGCGCTACTTTACAGGCATACTATACACCCCCTAGGTACTTTTTTTGCATTGATACATGTCCCCTGGGGCAGGACCCGGGTCCCCCAACACTTTTTAGGACAATAACTTGGATATTAGCCTTTAAAATTAGTACTTTAGATTTCAAATGTTCGAGTCCCATAGACGTTAACCGGGTTCTAAAGTTCACGCAAACTTTTGGTCTGTTCGCAGGTTCTGGTGCAAACCGAACCGGGGGGTGTTCGGCTCATCCCTACTTTTCACCATGGCCAAAGACCAAAGAGCTGTCTAAGGATGTCAGGGACAACAAGATTGTAGCTCTACACAAGGCTGGAATGAGTTACAAGACCATCGCCAAACAGTTTGGTGAGAGGGTGACAACAAATGGTGCGATTATTTGCAAATGGAAGAAACATAAAATAACTGTCAATCTCCCTCAGTCTGCGGCTCCATGCAAGATCTCATCTCGTGGAGTTTTAATGATCATGAGAACGGTGAGGAATCGGCCCAGAACTATACGTGACGGGAGAATCTTCTCGACGATCTCAAGACAGCTGGGACCAGAGTCACCAAGAAAATAATTAGTAAGACAATAACCCAGACTGAAATCCTGCAGTGCCTGCAAGGCCCCCCCTGTTTAAGAAAGCACACGTACAGACCGTCTGAAGTTTGCTAATGAACATCTGAATGATTCAGAGGAGAACTGGGGGAAAGTGTTGTGGTCAGATGAAACCAAAATCAAGCTCTATGGCATCAACTCAACTCGCTGTGTTTGGAGGAGGAGGAATGCTGCCTATGACCCCAAGAACACCATCCTCACCGTCAAACATGGAGGTGGAAACATTACGCTTTGGGGGTGTTTTTCTGCTAAGGGGACAGGACAACTGCATTGAAGGGGCTATGGATGGGGCCATGTATTGTCAAATCTTGAGTGAGAACCTCCTTCCCTTAGCCAGGGCATTGAAAATGGGTCTTGGATAGGTATTCCTGCATGACAATGACCCAAAACACATAGCCACGGCAACATGAGTGGCTCAAGAAGAAGCACATTAAGGTCCTGGAGTGGCCTAGCCAGTCTACAGACCTTAATGTGTAAGGCCGCGTACACACGAGGAGACATGTCCGCTGAAACTGGTCTGCAGACCAGTTTCCGGGACCTGTTCGATCGTGTGTACGGTTTAGCGGACAGGTTTCCAGCGGACAAAAGTTTCTAAGCATGCTTAGAAACTTGTCCGCTGGAAACCTGTCCGTTGGACATGTCCGATGGTTAATACGCCCAACCATCGGACAGAAATCCCGCGCATTGAACTTCCGTGTTTGAGCACGTTGGTGTCTTCTACGTCACCGCGTTCTCTGTCCACGGGAATTTTGGTCTGATGGTGTGTACACACATCAGACCAAAATATCCCTGGAGACATGTCCGATAAAAACGGTCCGCGGACCGTTTTCATCGGACATGTCTCTTCGTGTGTACAGGGCCTAATACATAACAGGAAACAGCTCCTGTGACCGATCACGGGACCCCGGCGGCGATCGGTTCCCGCGGGCGTGGTCACGGGGCTTCAGACTGGGCGGCACGCTCGCGACCCACAGCTGGGCTCTTAAAGGCGACATACAGGTACGCGCCTGTGCCTAGCAACGCCATTCTGCCAACGTATATCGGCGTTAGGCGGTTCTTAAGTGGTTAAGGTGAAAAAAAACCACAAACCTTTACAACTCCTTTAAGCTGCATAGGACTACAGCATGAAATAAAACCGCTTGTACTTATATCTAAGGAAAGTGAGAAAACTGATCTTTTCTGCACTGCATGTCACCTGCATTCTTATTACTAAGGGTATTATGTAAAAGTGTTAATTGGTTGTAAATGATTTCAACAGATCCTCATTTTAATAGCAATGCCCTTGCAGTTTTCTTCACCTAACCACAGCTGGAGTCATTACCTCGTCTTAATTTACACACCTCTGCTCCCACCTGGAGAATGGGAATCAAGGGTTACAATATTGCCCATACACGGCAACAATATATGAGCTTTATAAGGCACAAAGGGGGAAATAAGGGATTGAGAACACATAAATGTATGTATGCGTGCGTTTGTGTGGCTTTATATTACTCAACCATGATCTGTCCACTTCAATAATAAATAGATGAATAAATTATATTAGCGGATTCGGTTGTAATCTAAGAACACATGCTCTTGGGATGGAAATGAATTTTCCAGATCGCCTGAAATGTATAACCCAAGCAGGCTTTTCTGTAGGTTTTCATCCCAACCTGACTATTAGGTTTACGTTTGGATGGAATAAAGCTAGGGCACGTTTAATAATTCCACTTCCAGCAGCTGTTTTCAATCACAGACTGAATGTAAGTCGTAGAAAAGGATAGAAGGGCTTATTGGAAAGAAAAAAGATTTTATTTTTACATTGAAATAATTCTCTCTTGGTAGGATAGGGTATAAACAATCAGGCCGCATACACACGAGGAGACATGTCCGCTGAAACTGGTCCGCAGACCAGTTTCAGCGGACATGTTCGATCGTGTGTACGGCCTAGCAGACAGGTTTCCAGCGGACAAAAGATTCTAAGCATGCTTAGAAACGCGTCCACTGGAAACCTGTCCATTGGACATGTCCGATGGTTAGTACGCCCAACCATCGGGCGGAAATCCCGCGCATGCGTCAAATTGATTCGACGCATGCCAGGAATCAGTCCCATGCGCTCATCAATGGCTAACATCACTATTGACACGCATTCTCTACCGACAAATCTGCAGCAACTTTGTGATGCTATCATGTCAAAGAAGAGTTGTGATCACCAAGTGTATGGTCTAGCAGGGGTCTCCAAACATTCTAAACAAAGGGCCGTTTTATTGTCCTACAGACTTTTGGAGGGCCGGACTTTGGAAATTTTCCTGGCATCAGCGGGAGTAAATATCAGGTATTATTAGGGGGGAGGAAAAGTGCCCCATCTGTGGGAGGGATATTGCCCTAAGGGCCTGATAAAGGCAAGCAATGGCCATATCTGGCCCCCTGGCCGCAGTTTGGAGACCACTGGTCTAGTCCTAGGTTAGAAAGATGACCCGAATGTGAAATAGAAGGTGACGTCCAAAGTTCCATAGGACCAAACAAGGGGAAGAATGTATGAAGGTCACCTGTATGATTGTGGGTGCTGGCTTGCAGATAGAGAATTCCTTACAGCAGCCCTGTGCAGAATGTTCGATCACAATACATCAGGTAATTCCAAACTGTTAGGCCACGTACACACGATCAGACTGGTAGGATGAAACTGGTCCGATGGACCGTTTTCATCGGACCAGGCTGAAGTGGTCTGTTGGTCTGATGTGTGTACACACCATCGGACCAAAAATCCGATCAGACCAGAACGCGGTGACGTAGAACACACCGACGTGCTGAAAAAAAGGAAGTTCAATGCTTCCAAGCATGCGTTGACTTGATTCTGAGCATGCGCAGGTTTTTGGTCCAATGCTTTGGCGTACTAACCATCAAATCTGTCCGACAGACAGGTGTCCGTCGGACAGATTTTAAAGCAAGTTTTAAAACTTTTGTTCAACGGACAACGGTCTGATGGGCCGTACACACCATCGAATTGGTCCGATGAAACTGGTCTTAAGACCAGTTTCATCGGACCGGTCTGATCGTGTGAAGGCGGCCTAATGGGCAGGATGCTCACTGTGGCATGATAGTTAAATGGCTGATACAGACTCTGTATGTCTAAGGTCAATCTGGGAGGGAGTAGCGCACATTGGGCTAAATTGCTGGAGAAACATTCATCTGTTGCTCTGAAGAAGTTTGTTTGTTTGTTTGTTTGTTTTTATTTCTTAATTACTCGCTTTACAACAAATTTAATGGTTTCGTTGCGAGGCCATCAGAAACAAAATCAACATAGTTCAGACATATAGGTACACAAAAAACATAGAAAATGTAAAACATGATTAAAAGGAGGAAAAAAAATTGTCACATTGAGTCCATTAATATACATTTAGGTTAATTAACTTTTCATTCATCTAGGGCATCCATATCTAAAATAGTTCATTTTTAGAGTTAGATTACAAAATTCACATACCAAATATCACTGACTACATTTTTCTATATACAGTACTCAATCAAACTACATAATCTAATCAGATCCAGGGTTGCGTAGGTGACCTTTCATCATTTTTTTGAATTGGTTAAAAGTTTTTGCCCTTCTAATATCAATCGGCAGAGCATTCCATTGCACCGCCGCTTGGTATGAGAATGAGCGACCACCAATTCGGATATTTTTTATTTTTGGGATGTTTACGCGATAATATCCATCTTCGCGTAACTGTCGCGTTGGAACATGTTTGACAACCTTATCCATTATATATTTTGGCGTCATAGCATTAAATGTTTTATACATTAAACATGATATTTTTAATTTAATGCGTTTATCGACAGTTAACCACCCCAGACTGTTTAATTGTTCTGATGTTGGATCTCTTTTTCTCAGTCCAGTTGCAATACGAACTGCAAAATTTTGTAATTTTTGTAGTTTTTGTATATATGTTCCCGGGATGCCCACTAGAAGTGCATTACCATAGTCTAAATGAGGAAAGACCAGGGCAGCAACAACTTTAGGGCGATCCATAGGAGCTAAATACACAAGGATCCTACGTAGTACTTTTAATTTGTACATAACAGTCTTGGTGACTTGATTAATGTGTGGCAAAAATAGCAGATCCTCATCTATATAAAATCCCAGATTTTTAACCACTTTACTGCAGCCTGGACCATTACCATCCATGTCTTGCCATGGCAGTGTCCAATTTTGAGGTATCTCGCTTACGGAACTCCTGACCACGAGTACCTCAGTTTTTAATTTGTTTAACGCCAGATAGTTTTCTCCCATCCAACGTTCCACTCCTTTTAGGCAATCAGTAAGTTTTTTTGTGGCTGTATCAAGTGATCCCGCTCCCACCCTCAAATAGAGCTGGGTGTCATCAGCGTAATTCTGACACTGCAGACCATGGGACCGAATAAGGGCCAAGAGGGGGCGCACGTAAATGTTAAATATCAACGGGGAAAGGGGGGACCCCTGGGGAACTCCACACTCAACAGGTCGACTTTCGGAGAAGTGGCTCCCCAGGCGTACCCTCTGACTTCTGCCCTCCAAAAAAGATGAAAACCATCTGAGGGCAGTTCCCTTTACATGCGCAACCTCCCGCAGCCGCTGTAAAACGATCCCATGGTCCACAGTGTCAAAAGCCGCCGAGAGGTCCAGCATTACTAGGATGGAATCTTGGTTGTTATCTTTAGCCATCAGCAAGGAATCCGTGACATCGATTAGTGTAGTCTCGGTTCCGTGCCGTGGTCTAAAGCCAGATTGTTTCACATCCAGCAATGCCTGCTCCTCGACAAACTGTTGAAGCTGGGTGCGTGCATCACCTTCATAGAGTCTAGCCAGATAATGTAGGCCTGCTATAGGTCGATGGTTATTTTTATCGTTTATATCACCCTCTCTCTTCTTGACTACCGGAGTAATCAATGATGATTTAAACATAGTAGGATATGAGCCTTCTAGATATGAAGTATTGAATAGGTCAGCCAAGACCAATGCTATTTCTTCACTGCATGCTTTTATCAGTTTGCCTGGGCAGCAGTCAGTAACAGGAGAGTTAGTATTAGCTGTTCTCATTGCTTTAATGATTTCAGCTGCACTAATTAATTTAAAATCTTGAAACCAAACCTTAAACGGTGGTTCCAAGGATTTTTTATTTATATTGCATTTTCTTTTGGGTATCTATCCCTTCCTTTCTTTAACTTTGTATGAATATCCGCAATTTTATTATGAAAGTGAGCGGCTAATTCATTTACAAAAATATGGGGGTTAGTAATTTGGAAGTTCAGTACATCAGGTTTAGCCAACTGCTTAACCACCCTAAATAATTATTTGGATTGGTTTAATGCATCTAATAAGCTTTCAGAAATAAAGGATTTTTTAGCATTATAGATTGATTTTTTATAATTCCGATTATGGAACTTCCATTGATTTTTATCGTAATTGGAATTTGTCTTCCTCCATTGTCTTTCTAATGCTTGTCCACGTTTTTTCATTATGTTAAGTGCTTCATTAAACCATTTATTTTGTTTCTTGATTTCGTTTTTAATTTTTTTGTCCTTTAATGGAGCAACTTGCTCCAAATTGGTTTCAAGCCACTTATCAATAATTGTCATCTTTTGGTCAACATTCAATTTAGTTAGATTAGGTTGAGTAGTGTGTAGTAACTGCTTAAATTTTTCTATAGGAAAATTTACATATGATCTAACTTTAATGGTTTGATTGCTTTGTTTACTATCAGAAATACCATTATCATCTAGATGAATTTCAAACAAGACTGCCTTGTGGTCTGACCACAGTACTTCAAGTACATCACTAAATACAACAGTGATGTCTTTGAAGAACACCCCATCCAGGGTATGTCCCTTTATGTGGGTGTTTGGTGTAATCAGTCTTGTCATCTCTAGTGCTTCGCAGGTATCCAATAATAAACGTGAATTTGGTTTGGTAGGTTCCTCCAACCAAACATTGAAGTCACCCACCAAAATCAATGGCTGGGATCTAGTAGCTAATTCCATTATATTAGTAATCAAACTTTTAAGTCCAGTTTCAATTTTATTAGGTGGAATATAGACCGTTAGCGGTAATAGGCTAACGAAATGCGTCAGCTTGATGTCAGTGCTATAAAAATGCACCGATTACTGTGAAAATGACACTGGAAGTGAAGGGGTTAACCTGTAGGGGGCGCTGAAGGGGTAAAGTGTTTCCTAGTGAGTGATTCTAACTGTTAGGGGGCGTGGCTTGGTGTGTGAAGTCACTGATCGTCGTTCCCTATGACAAGGAACAGACGATCAGTGACACTCTCACTAGGAAGTACGCACATGACATCTATGGGATCGCAGCCCGTGGCAAGTGAGGCTTGAGAGGCGGAGGTGAAGTGACTCCTGGAGGCAAATCTGAAGCCAGTGACACTGCAAACAATACAGTGCAGTACATCTGGAGGCTTATAAAAGGGAACCAGGAGTGAGAGGTGTATGTATAGTGGAGACAGCGGAGGTGGTGAGCTCTTTTCATTATTCTGGTGGGATACCAGTGGAGTTGACAGAGCTGCACAGGTGGAGCGGTTTCTCTCTCCCCCCTACTCCTCTTTAACAGATGAACTTTTCTCCAGCATACGGCAATTCGCAGTAACAAACCACGTTGCCGCGGTATATCGGCGTGAGCCGGTCGGCAAGTGGTTAAACATTGGGAAGACTCATCACATAATACATTTACAAAAAGGTTGGATAGAGGGACTATATCGGTACTATTAAAATAATATAAACAAAATTATAAAACACAAATTTATTGATTAAAAATCACAGGACAAAAATGTATACAATTCATTGATTGGTCAACGTCAACAAGTTTCACGGAATTCACCGCTTCGTCAGGACAAACCAATCTGTAGAACACACAAATGAAAAATGCAGAATACAAAACATATAATATGGTTCAGCATTAGGGTATATGGGATACAATAAAATACAGAAAACGTTTAAATTGATGACTTACGCTATGAGCGAATAGATACAGCACAGAGCTGGACAGCCGAAATGTATTCCCCCGTGGCGGACATGGGGGTGTAGTTGTGGAAATCTGGAAAGTAGGCGTAATGGGTATATATGTATATAATTATAGTTACAGATGTGCAATCACATGCATATATATGGGTATATGTGACCCAAAGAAATTGGTGGGGGGAAGGAATTGGGGAATGGAGGGAGGGGGAGGGGAGGAGGGAGGGGAGGGGAGGAGGGAGGGGAAAAAAGAGGGAAAAATGGAAGGAGGGAAGAAAGAAAAGGGGGAGGGGGGGAGGGGGGGAAATTGGAGGGGGTAGGAGGAAAAGAGAAGGGGGGGGAATAGGGGGGAAAGCAAGGAAATGGAGGAAGAGTGGAAGGGGGGAGTGGAAAAGGGGGGGGGGAATAGTGGAGGGTAGAAAAGGAAGGAGGAGAAGGGAAGTTTAGGAGTGGGAGAGGGGGAGGGGAAGAGGAAGGAGGGGTGGGGAGTGAAAAGAGGGGAGGGGGGGGTAATTGGGAGGGGATGGGTGGGGGGAATTGGGTTAATGTGTGGTGATATGGGGTAACCAGGTACTTACCACAGCAATACTGTCTGTGGAAACTAGAAGCCAGGCCATGGTGGAAGCTGGAGCGTCCTGATGTGAGCAGGCAGGTGGACAGGATAAGGTGGCAGCAATAGGGAGAGGTCGGGGATAGTGCAGTGTTAGACTAGGATCCAAAGTTGCTGGTGGATACCAGTATTGAGTCATCCGAGGAGGTAGCCAAACGGTGACAAAATGCACGGTAGTGCATGGACGGGGGGTAGTAGAGACTGCACTGCCTCCCTTAAAGATCCCTAAGGAGCCGCCAATAGGTCCTAACTCAGTGCTGCCTGGACTCAGGAAACCACAGATGGCAAGGACCACGCAGCTCATCCCGTGAAACACGCACTGCACATGTGCGTCAAGCCAAGCCGGCGGACAAAGCCACCAGCTGGAACAACAAGAGGGGGTGGGTGAGTAGCCACCCCCACCAGGGGAGACGCATGTCCGCCGCAAGAGGGGGAATGTGGATGTCCAAGGCCGAATAAAAACACTAGAGGGCGTAAGTCAACATGACATTAGTAGGCAATAAATAATTGATAGACACAATAAAACAGATTAGTGATAAATGGGAAGGTGTTCCCGCAAACATAAATGCTCATTCATGGTGACGTGGAATGTTGTCACATCATAGGTAGCTAAAAGACAAAGGGGGACCTGCACATGTACTCATTTACATGACTGAAGTTGGAACAATCAATTAATTGGTTTGCAGGTGTATAAATGACAAAGTATGGAAGAGTCATCATACCAATATACCTGTAGACTAGGTCTGAGGTTGCCAAAGCATATGTGGTGGTGTGGTCATAATTGACATAATAGAGGGTAAAGTAAATAATGATAGTAATTCGGGGTAGTGCCTGGGACATAGTCCACTTAGCAATAGCCAAATAACCTTTCATGGAAAAACTGTTATAAATCCACCAAGCTAGGGGAAACAAACCGTCTATTCAGGGTATAGAAATAGGCAACTAAAAGACAGAAGGGGACCTGCACACAGGGCCGGACTTACCATTGGGCTTGACTGGGCTAAAGCCCATGGGCCCCGTCCAATAGGGGGCCCCTCTAAAAAAAAAAAAAAAAAATTTTTTTTTTTTTTTTTAGGGGTCTGGAGGTCCCCAGGGCCCCGGACAGCAACCCTTCCTTTTTTTATTTATTTTTATAAAAAAATATGTTTTTTTTATATATTTATATATATATATATATATATATATATATATATATATATATATATATATATATATATATATATATATATATTATATATATATTATTATTATTATTAAAGGGTCCAGAGGTCTCCAGGGCCCCTGGATGGCAACCCCCCTTTTTTTAAAAAACAATTTACATTTATATATATATATATATATATATATATATATATATATTTTTTTTTTTTTTTTTTTTTTTTTATTAAAGGGCTCAGAGGTCCCCAGGGCCCCATGTGGCAACCCCCCCTTTTTTTTTTATAAATGTTTTTTTTTGTTTATATATTTCTTTTTTTTATTAAAAGGCCCAGAGGTCCCCAGACCCCCCGGATGGCAACCTCCCTTTTTTATGTATTTTTTATAAATGTTTATTTTTTTTTATTTTTTTTTAGGTGTCTGGAGGACAGCAACCCCCACTTTTTTTATTTATTTATTTTTATAAAAAAAATATGTTTATATATATATATATATATATATATATATATAAAAAAATAAAAATGGGCTAACTTTACTGCCTATTTTTTTTTTTTAATTCATTGAATTCATTTTTTTCCAAAAAAAATGCATTTAAAAAGACTGCTGCGCAAATACAGTGCAACATAAAATATTGCAACAACCGCCATTTTATTCTCTAGGCCAAGGTCTTTACTAAAAAATTATATAATCTTTGGGGGTTCTAAGTAATTTTCTAGCAAAAAAAAAAATAATGATTTTATCTTGAAAAGAGCTGTCAGAAAAAGGTTTGGTGTTTAAGTGGTTAAAAATTCCTAATTTACATACAGAAGAAGCTTATTCCTTTGAAGAGATACAATGTTTAGGCTTAACTTTCCACTGATAAAGAATGTTTCCAAAACTTGGCAGATTGCCCAGACTGACTTTTGGCTGAGAGCAGACAGGAAATTCTTTGCATACCAAAGTGCAGAGAGAAAATTATTTTCATGTGAAAGATAGTGAAACCCTGTATCAAGAATCGCAACGGGAAAAAGATTGCGATAATGATTCTTGACGATTAATCGTGCAGCTCTAATATATATACATATATATATATATTATTATTATTATTATTAAAGGCCCCAGAGGTCTCCTGGGCCCCTGGATGGCAACCCCCCCTTTTTTTTATAAAAATATTTACATTTTCTTTATATTTTTTATAAATGTTTATTTTTTTTATTTTATTTTTTTATTAAAGGGCCCAGAGGTTTCTTTTTTATTTTTTTATTAAAGGGCCCAGAATTTTTATTCCGTGCACAGATGAGAGTCACCCCCCCCCCCCCGCTCAACAACTTTAATGAATGCCCCCCCCCCCCGCTCAAAAACTATGATCCCCCCCTCGCTCCAGGGGGCCCCTTCAACACTCAAGCCCAGGGGCCCCCACCACCCTAAGTCCTGCCCTGCCTGCACATGTGCTTATTTACATGACTGCAGTTGGAACAAACAATTAATTGATTGGTTTACAGTTGTGTAAGTGACAAAGAATGGAAAATTCATCATACCAGTATACCTGTAGACTAGATCTGAGGTTGCCAAAGCATATGTGATGGTATGGTCATAATTGACATAATAGAGGGTAAGATAATTAATGATAGTAATTGGGGTGATGCCTGGGACATAGTCCGCTTAGCAATAGCCAATTAACCTTTCATGGGAAAACTGTTATAAATCCACCAAGCTAAAGGAAACAATCCGTCTATTCAGGGTATAGATGTATAGATTTTAATATTGATAACCAAGAGAACATTTTTATTAACATTTTTTTTACTAGCAATGATGGAAATCAGTGATTTTTACCGTGACTGCGACATTATGGCGGACACATCGGACACTTTTGACACTAGTTTGGGACCATTGTCATTTTTACAGCGATCAGTGCTATAAAAATGCACTGATTACTGTGAAAATTACACTGGCAGTGAAGGGGTTAACCAGTAGGGGGTGCTGAAGGGGTTAAGTGTTTCCCAGTGAGTGATTCCAACTGTTAGCGAGGTGGCTTGGTGTGTGACGTCACAGATTGTCGCTCCCTATGACAGGGAACAGACGATCAGTGACACTCTTACTAGGAAGAATGGGGAAAGGTTTGTTTACACTCAAACAATTGCTTGGGGCCCCGAGCTGGCCTGGGGCCCCCAACTTCCCCTTCCCAGGCTGTAGCTTGGCGGAGCTCCTCTTCTTTCCTCTGGTCAGTCCGGCCAAGTGCCGCGTGGTACAGGAGATTCAGTTTACCTTTCCTGGCCGGACTGACAGGAAGTGCACACTGAGTGCTCACTTCCTTTCAGTCTGTCCGGAAACAGGAAAATTACTCTCCTGTACTGCACAGGACCCGGCCGGTGTCCTGCCGAATAATTTCCGCCGCCGGCTGGGCTCTTAAATGTCCAGCCGTGCCGCTCTGCCAACGTATATGGTCATGCGGCAGTCCTTAAGCAGGTATGGATCATCACATCACAGCTCCCATCTCTTTCCAACATGTTTCCCCTTAGGGCCCTTTCACACGGTGCGGACCGTTTTTCGGTCCGCACCGTGTGTGTCCGTCGGCTCAGCGGGGGGTCCCGCTCAGCTGTCGGCGGACAGGGCGGTCCCCGCACACTGTGCAGGGACCGCCCTGTCTCTCCTCCGCTATCCCCTATGGGGAATCGGATGGAAACGGACCGTCTGTCCGTTTGCATCCGATCCGATCCACCGGACGGAAGAAAAATAGGGTTTTCTTCCGTCCGCAAAACGGATCCAGGCGGACGCGGATAGTAGGCGGACGTTAGCGGATGCATCATCCGCTAACGGATCCGCTCCCATAGGGCCCCATTCTAAGTCCGTTTACGGACTTAGAAAAAGCAGACCGTTCGTCCGCACGTGTGAAAGGGCCCTTAGTAGGCTACTTTTGGGAATGAAGGATCAGTTTTCAGTTCTCCTCCGTGACTGGGCCAAATAAAGAGCCTTCTGACAAAACCAAAAATAAATATAATTTTCCCACCACCTTTTCATTGATCTTCTTCATGTTCCGCATTTCAAAAGATGAAAATGATAAAATGCGTTTCATATGTCTCCCGAGAAATCCCCACAACTGCCTTCTTTTTCATGTATTTGGACTTACCTAACGAACGGAGGCCGCTACAGATTGCAGATTGAAGTTTTTTCCTTCAAAGCCGGGTTTTAAGCCTTTCTCTGGAAATGGTATTCTCTTCTTTTTGTTCTTTGGTTTTATTAACATTATAAAGACTGTCAGAATAGAGGAAATGTTATAAGAGCTGACAGTGTAACTATACAGATCAGTGATTTGTAAACATGATATTTTCATACATGTAGCTACATAAAAGACATGAAGATTAGACACAGGTGGCACCCCATTCATCACACACAATGTTGGAGAATTCATGAATAGATGATAAGATAAAACATTTGGAGGACTAACTAGATAGAGTTATATTTGCTCCTCCAGTGAGTAAAAGGCTTTTATACCTTGTTCTGGAATTTTCCGATCTTGTTCTGTAGACTGGTAAAAGTGTATCTAAAACTAAGAACAAAAATGTAATAGTTTGCAGCTTACCAGTCCGTAGATGTGGTGTCTGCATTCGTTTTTAAAATTTAAATTGGTTGTAAAGGTTCAGTTTAAAAAAAATAAAAATAACAAACATGTCGTACTTACCTCCACTGTGCAGTTCATTTTGACAGAGTGGCCCCGATCCTTCTGTTCTGGGGTCCCACAGTGGCCTCCCTGCAATAGATAACCCCCTCTGGGAAGCTCTCTCCTGAGGGGGTTACCTTGCGGGCGTGCTCCCGTGTTATACACTCGGCGTCCATAGCTGCCGAGTGTATGACTCGCCCCACCCGCCCCCCCCCCCCAGCGGCCGCGTCATTAGATTTGATTGGCAGCAGCGGGAGCCAATGGCTGTGCTGCTATCAATCTATCCAATGAAGAGCCGAGAAGCCGTGGAGAGATCGCTCCCCCAGGAAATTCGGGGCTCAGGTAATTTACGGAGCCCCGAACTGCAAGCTGCAAGCTTTTTTTTCACCTTCATGCCATGGATGCATGAAGGTGAAAAAACACGAAGGTTTACATCCCCTTTAAGGCTCGTTGCTTACATTTACAGTACCTGGTAATCCTGCCAGTAGACATGTGCATGATGGAAAACATTTATGTTTAGTTTCGTTAGATTTGTTATTCTAGTTACTAGGGTTGTCCCGATACCGATACCAGTATCGGTATCAGGACCGATTCCGAGTATTTGCGGGAGGGGGTGCAGCCGACCAACTGGGGGGTGGATGTTTGTGTTCTCCTTCACTGGAGAAGATACTGTAATTCCTCCAAGTTATGTACCTGCAGCAGTAGAGAAATACTCGGCAGAAGATGCAAGACATTACTGAATAAACATCAAAGCACAAGACAAGACAATCTAACCAAAATCAATAAATGTACTTACAAATTAGGATTAACCCTGCAGGCTGCAGCAGCGACGGCGGCGGAGGTATGGGGGACATGACATGGCTGCAATATGGGGCACAGGACATGACATGGCTGCATATGTGGGGGGACATGACATGGCTGCAATATGTGGGGGGACATGACATGGCTGCAATATGTGGGGGGACATGACATGGCTGCAATATGTGGGGGGACATGACATGGCTGCATATGTGGGGGGACATGACATGGCTGCAATATGTGGGGGGACATGACATGGCTGCAATATGTGGGGGGACATGACATGGCTGCAATATGTGGGGGACATACCTGGCTGCAATATGTGGGGGACATACATGGCTGCAATATGTGGGGGACATACATGGCTGCAATATGTGGGGGGACATGGCTGCATTTGGGGACACGTTTAAAAAAAGTATCTGTATTCGGTATCGGCGACTACTTGAAAAAAAGTATCGGTACTTGTACTCGGTCCTAAAAAAGTGGTATCGGGACAACCCTACTAGTTACTGTATATACTCGAGTATAAGCTGAACCTGGGTATAAGCCGAGGTACCTAATTTTACCCCAAAAACGTATTAACTCGAGTATAAGCCTAGGGTGAGAATGCAGCAGCCACTGTAAGAGGAAAAGAGGGTCAACAATGCCCATTTGCACACTTCATTGTGCCCACTGCAGTCTGACTGTGCCCAACCTCACTGTGCCCATTGCAACCTCCCTGTGCCCAACCTCACTGTGCCCATTGCCACCTCACTGTGCCCATTGCCACTGTGCCCGCCTCACTGTGCCCATTTCAGCCTCCCTGTGTCCGGGTCAGTGTACCTGAAATTTTTACAGGCTGCAGGCGTCCATTCATTGTTTAAAAGTCGTGGTCTCCTCTTGGTCCCGTTCCTTGATGGGCGTTTCCCAGCAGCCTATCACGGATGTCTTCTCATCCTCTGACTCGGTTTCCCAGCAGACACTGTGTTCAGTGTTTCGGCAGTGTTTGGCGGAACACTGAAAACAGTGTCTTCTGGGAAACCGAGTCCGATGATGAGAGGACATCTGTGATAGGCGGAATACTGAACACAGCAGATTATTTACAAAAGTCAAATCCACTTTGCACTACAAGTGCAAACTACAAGTGCAAAGTGCACTTGAAATTGCACTGAAATTGCACTGAAATTGCACTTGGAAGTGCAGTCGCTGTAGATCCGAGGGGGACATGCAAGGAAAATAAAAAACAGCATTTTAGCTTGCACATGATTGGATAATAAAATCAGCAGAGCTTCCCCTCATTTCAGATCTACCCCTCAGATTTACAGCAACTGCACTTCCAAGTGCACTTTCAGTGCAATTTGCGCTTGTAGTTTGCACTTGTAGTGCAAAGTGGATTTGCCTTTTGTAAATAACCCCCATTGTTTTACTAGTTTTTGCCCGGTATAAGGCTCCATGCACACTGAAGCTGATACAAGCTATAAAAAAACGCCAGTAGCTTTGCAGGGAGGCTTGCAACATTTTTTAGCGTTTTGGAATAGCTTTAATCAGTGTTTTTCAGTGTAGCTTTTATTAGCTTTTTTTTTTTTTTTTTTACTCTTTTTTTTAGCGATTTTGGGCGTTTTTCAGCGTTTTTTAGCATTTTTTTAAGCCAAAAAAATGCACTTTGAATGCAAATTTTGGGCATTCAGAAAAAAGCCAATAAACTCCAAAGCTCATTAACACTGAAAAACGCCCAGGTGTGCATGGGCACATAGGCTAACATAAAGTTCAGTTTATGGGTTTTAAAAAAAAAAAAGCCAAAACACCAATAAGCTGCAGTTTATCAGCTTCAGTGTGCAAGGAGCCTTATGGTTGGCTTGGTTTGGTTTTTAATATGAGGCGGTCAGTCCAGTAAATATTTTTGTTTTTAGAGCCTCTTATCCTTGCTAATAAAAGTGCTCTTGCTGTTTAAATGTAGTTGTTTGCACTATTCTTGTTGACACATGGATCAAAAACCCCAGGTAGCCAGCACAGAGAAGAACAGATGAAAGCTTTAATGGATAAATATTATGTAGATATTGTGAATTGTAAATAATTTATTCAGGCTGCATGGGGCTACCTGGAGATTTTTGCAGATCTTGTAAAACTTTGTTCTTCTTTCATATTATTATCATTAGAAGCTCAGTTTCCAGGGTTTAATATGCTATGAGAACTCCAGATTTGGGCTTATTTATTACAATGCACAATAAAGTCATGCTATACAGTGCATCCAGAAAGTATTCTCAGTGCTTCACTTTTTTCACATTTTGTTATGTTACAGCCTTATTCCAAAAATGGATTAAATTCATAATTTTTCTCAAAATTCTACAAACAATACCCCATAATGACAACATGAAAGAAGTTTGTTTGAAATCTTTGCAAATTTATTAAAAAATAAAAAACGAAAAAAAATGCTCAATACTTTGTTGAAGCACCTTTGGTGCCAATTACAGCCTCAAGTCTTTTGGAGTATGATACTACAAGCTTGGCACACCTATTTTTGGGCAGTGTCTTCCATTCTTCTTTGCAGGACCTTTCAAGCTCCATCAGGTTGGATGGGGAGAGTCGGTGCACAGCCATTTTCAGATCTCTCCAGAGATGTTCAGTCAGGTTCAAGTCTTAGCTCTGACTGGGTCACTAAAGGGCAATCACAGAGTTGTCCCATAGCCACTCCTTTGTTATCTTGGCTGTGTGCTTAGGGTCATTGTCCTGTTGCAAGATGAACCTTTGCCCCAGTCTGAGGTGCAGAGTGCTCTGGAGCAGGTTTTCATCAAGGATGCCTCTGTACATTGCTGCATTCATCCTTCCTTCGATTCTGACTAGTCTCCCAGTTCCTGCCACTGGAAAACATCCCCACAGCATGATGCTGCCACCACCATGCTTCACTATAGGTATGGTATAGGCCAGGTGATGAGCGATGCCTGGTTTCCTCCAGACATGGTGCTTGCCATTCAGGCCACAGAGTTCAATCTTTGTTTCATCATGGTCTGAGAGTCGTTCAGATGCCTTTTGGCAAACCCCAGATGGGCTGTAATGTGCCTTTTACTGAGGAGTGGCTTCCGTCTGGCGACCCTACCACACAGGCCTAATTGATGGAGTTCTGCAGAGATGGTTGTTCTTCTGAAAGATTCTCCTCTCTCCACAGAGAAATGCTGGGCCTCTGTCTGAGTTACCTTCGAGTTCTTGGTCACCTCTCTGACTAAGGCCCTTCTACCCCGATCTCTCAGTTTGGTCAGGCGGCCCACTCTAGAAAGAGTTTTCGAATTTGCCACAAACACCCCAAATTGTTCGCTATTCGGCGTACGGGGGGCGAACAGTTTAAGGATGATCAGTGGAAACCGGATGCACCTGAGCTCAATTTTGAGTGTCAAGGCAAAGGTTGTAAATACTTATGTGCATTGGATTTTTTTTATATATATTTTCAAAGATTTCAAACAAACTTCTTTCATGTTGTCATTATGGGGTATTGTTTGTAGAATTGTGAGGAAAATAATGAATTGAAACAATTTTTTAATAAGGCTGTAACATAACAAAAAGTGGAAAAAGTGAAGAGCTGCAAATACTTTCTGAATGCACTGTAGGTAGGTTAACAAGCTCACTGGAACAAATAAAGAAAAAGTAACAGTAGCAGAACCATCTGAAGAAATTGCTATTTGGGTCCTTTATGGTGGACAGTCATGAAAAGAAGTGCAGTAATTCCAGAATTAGGGAGAAGTCAGTTGTCACAAAACTGAAATTAAGAATGAGTATATAAACCTATGCATTAGCAGTGGTTACCTTCAGTGGAGACCACATGACAAAATTATCAGTAGGTTAAGAGATAAAGGCAAAAGTCAACTTGTCCTGTGAAATCAAGCTTGGCTATCACCATTGGAGATCAATTTTTTTTCCTAGGGCCTATGATGGGCATTGGACTTGTGTCAATGGGCATTGGACTTGTGTCATTGGGCCTAGGTATTGTGTCAATGGACTTAGGGCTTGTGTCAATGTGGCTGAAAAAGTGGAGGGGGCTAAATCCAAGATATTACTGTCAAAGCAAGTTGCATACGACTTCATCCAGTGGAGCCAATGGCACAAGTCGGTAAGCTGGGATGGGTTGCTAATCAAAATGTAATTTGAGGTAACTGGCCAGGTTATGCTATCTGGGGGGCGTCCTTAGAACACAGAACCCACGAAACATGCAGGTCCCATATATACAGTATTTTTCAACTGTTTATGTAGCTGTTCAGTATAAATAATATTTGTTTGCCTGGACCTAGTAATTAACCAATGATCACCAAACCATCTATTTGATTATAACGTGCTTTTGCAGAAATCTTGACTTCGTTCTGGGCCTCTGTTCAGTAAATTCATTCCTTATGCCGCGTACACACGATCATTTTTCGGGTTGTAAAAAATTAAGTTTTTCAGGCTGTAGAAAAAACGACGTTTTCTTCAACTTCATCATTAAAACGGCCTTGCCTACACACGATCGTTTAAAAAAATGCTCTAGCAAAGCGCGGTGACGTACAACACGTACGATGCCACTATAAAGGGGAAGTTCCATTCGGATGACACCACCCTTTGGGCTGCTTTAGCTGATTTTGTGTTAGTAAAAGACGGTTTGCGCTTTTCTGTCTGTTACAGCGTGATGAATGTGCTTACTCCATTATGAACGGTAGTTTTACCCAAACGAGCGCTCCCGTCTCATAACTTGCTTTTGAGCATGCGCGGGTTTTTCACGTCATTAAAGCCCACACGATCACTTTTTACAACCCGAAAAACGACACGTCGTGAAAAAATAGTGTATGTTCGAAAAAAATATTGGGGCGTTTTTCAGAACGCGAAAAATGCGCTGAAGCCCACACACGATTGTTTTAAATTACATTTTTAAAAAACTTTGTTTTTTACAACCCGAAAAATGATCGTGTGTACGCGGCATTGAACCCTCTTCTTCCATAACATGTAGCTGTGCATTTCCTTATAATGATCTGTTTTTAACTTGTGCCTGTACTGTTGTTGGTTTTATTTTTATCTCATGCCGTCTTGTTTTTAGCTCAGTGGTAGTTGTCGTATTTATTTTGTGGTGAGTGGTAAGCCAATTCAGAAAATATGTTAATATTTTTATGACCATGGAACAGCAGTATTTTCCAGCTATTTACAGTTCCCATGGCTTCTTCTATAATTTAAAGTGATCTTTCCCTCGTGGCTATCCCTTGTCTCTTTTGTTTTTTTAAGAATTCCTATTCTTTAGCTTAGAAAAATGTTAATAATGCCCCAAGATCTAGGTCAAAGGGGATATGTGGGAAAGTACGCAATGGGTATAGGCATGTGGGGACATACTGAATTTCTGGTAATTATTATGTTTCAATATGTTATTATAGTCTGGTAAATTACAAAGGATTTGGTAGAAAGCTGTTGGCTAAGTAAAAATGAAGCTGATTTGTTCGATGACACATTACATTTTAGAATCTTAGACTGAAGATTTGGTACCAACCAGGATGCTGGCCAGCAACAGAATACAATATATTACAGAAACATTATATGATATTTTCATTCCAGATTGTAATTTTAGTTATTTAATGTTTCTATGAAGAAAGGGTGTATAAGTGTAGCGCCTTGCTCCCAAATGAATGTTAAATTTAGTGGGTGTCTGAGCCGATAATATGGCTCATACTATGATGATTTATACTCAATTAGCCTCTGTCCTGGCAGTGGCTGTGCCTGATAGCATTTTCCCACTGTTGCCTGTAGGTGGCGATACCCCCACAGGCTAGTGTTGGAATATGTGCAAGCCATAGATTATTAAGTATTTTTCCTCGGCAATAGCCCAGTGGGAGTGGTGCCCCGCTGTGCATGCCGGGAAGAGATATTTAAGGGGCAGACGCCATATTTTGGCACGAGGTATGTGTTGCGTGATTTCAAGCCTCGGGACCACGTTGGCCAGAGGCTGCATCTCTACTAGTAGGTCCAGTTATGCTGACTGGGGCCTACGAATCAAGAGGGATCATAAGCTGTTCATCTAAGCAAAGAAAGCTATATTTAATAAAGGAAACCAGGGGAGGACCTGCCCTGCAGGAGACCAAGCAGAAGGCTTATGTCTCGGGATAGGCCTGGTGACCTTATTAAGGAGGGATCCACAAGTTGTCCGGACTGTTCAATTTGCTCTCAATCAGTCTGTGGCAGAGACTGTTATCGAACTGGCTCATGCATCATCCCAGCTGCTAGGCCATGTGAGAGGGGTCTATCCGGGTGAGAAATACCCACTCAAGAGGGAGTGGTGAATGACTTTGGAGTATAGAGGTTTTTCCCCAGTGATCTGTACCAGGTACCTGAACCTTCCCCTCTCCCCTTCACCAATAAGCAGCACTGATATGCAGCAGTAATGGGCACTCATAGGCAGCACAGATGGGCACTCATAGGCGGCACTGATGGACACTTATGGATGGCACTGATGGGCACTAATAGGTGGGCACTGAAGGTCATAATGGGCTCTGATATGTGACACTGATTGACACTGATGAGTGGCACTGATTTACACTGATAGATATCACTGATGGGAATCACTGCTATTAAGGCACTGGCAGGTATTGCTGGTGGGGCCCGATTGGCATTACGTGTGGGCACACATTGGCATCATGTGTGGGCACACATTGGCATCATGTGTGGGCACACATTGCCCCCCATTGCCACCAGAAATGCCATCTCTGGTGGTCATCAGTGGTGGTCATCCCTTGTGATCCCGGGCAGGCATCTGGGGGGGGGGGGGCTACGCTGATAAACAATCAGCACAGATCCCCCCTGTGAGAGCTTATTTTATTCCAGACAAGTCAAACTAAGAAATGAGTTGCTAATACATTCCAGTTTACAGCTTATCTTAAAGCAAGGTTCTTTGTAATATTCTGCATCCACAGCACACAGAGCACCTCCCAAGATCAGTAGGAGGTCATTGTAGCTCCAGAAGTCTGTGTGGTGTACTTTCCTCTTTCTCTCCTTCCTTCATCATATATTGTATTCAGACGTCCAGGGCATGTTGCATCTGATTGATAGCTTGATAAAATGAGTGATGAGAGCTTTTCGTCAGGAATTCCGACCATGTGTATGCTAATTGGACCTTTTCCCACAGGAAAACTGCCGGAAAAAAAAGAGAGCAAGGGCTCTTTCACACGGACATTCCGTATGTCCGTTTTTCATCCATCCGCTGTTGGATGAAAAACGGACATACATGTATCCCTATGGGATCGCGGATGTCAGCGGAGACATGTCCGCTGACATCCGCTCCGCTCCGATCCGCCAAAGTATGCCGGAGGAAAAACCTACTTTTCCTTCCGTCTGGCGGATCGGATCGGATGAACACGGACAGGCAGTCCGTGTTCATCCGATTTCCCATAGAGGAGAGCGGAGATCTGACAGGGCGGTCCCTGCACAGTGTGCAGGGACCGCCCTGTCATCCGGCAGCTCAGCGGGGATCAACGGCGCGATCCCCGCTGAGTAAACGGAGGTGCACGGGGCGGATCATTACTGATCAGCCCCGTATGAAAGAGCCCTAAGATGTATTTTTCTCCATCTCCCGTCTAATGAATGCAGCTGTGTAATTTATTTTTTATATGCAACCAGTGCAAAATTTGCTAATTGATGACCATAAGAAGTAAAAAAAAAAAAGTGCAATTTTTTACATCATCAAATAAAACAGTAAACACAATAAACATTTTGGAAAACCCTTTTTGCCTTTCCCAGCGTTCAAATATTTTTAATTGTTCTGTTTCGGCTTGTGACAATAGTGCTAAAAAAAAAAAAAAAAAAAAAAAAACAGGATTCTGGAAGAAAAGTCATGTTTGTTACAATTGGAAATGTCTAGTGGAAATCCTCGACTAGATATTCCCAGTCTGTGTAAACATGGACAGAGAGCCAAGATCCATGGCCTAACCAAAAATGTAGGAAGCAGATTACCGACAAGAACAACAGACAGGAAGCTGGAGTAAACAAGATAAAGTAAATGCATTCCAGGCAACCACCACATTTAGTGAATAGCTAATGTTATTCGGGATAGATTTAACCACATGCTTACTGGGCACATATACCCCCCTCCTGCCCAGGTGAAATGTCAGCTTCCGGCACTGCGTCGCTTTAACTGACAATTGCGCGGTTGTGCGACGTGGCTCCCAAACAAAATTGGCGTCCTTTTTTTCCTACAAATAGAGCTTTCTTTTGGTGGTATTTGATCACCTCTGCGGTTTTTATTTTTTGCGCTATAAACAAAAAAATGCAACAATTTTGAAAAAAAATACAATATTTTTTACTTGTTGCTATAATAAATAGCCCAATTAAAAAAAAAAAAAGTTTAGGCGGATACATATTCTACATATTTTTGGTAAAAAAAAAATCGCAATAAGCAACTGGTATAGTGTTCTAACTGTGTGTGGAGGGGGGGTGACTGGGGGAGGTGACCGATCTATGTCCCTATGTACAAGGGACACAGATCGGTCTACTCTCTCCCCTGACAGGACGCTGTGTCTGTGTAAAACGGCATTGAGAGATGATCTCATATGTTTACATATGAGATCATCTCTCATTGGCCGCGCAGACCGCATCGCAAACGGCCACTCTGATTGGCCTTTCGCCACAATTTGTGATTGGCTGTGTCCAAGAGACACGGCCAACACAGAATTTCCCCAATGCGCGCTCGGGAGTGTGCGTGGGGAACGCCAAAAGGGGATGCCGTCAATTGACGGCCTGTTGGCAATTCAGGTCCGCGCTGTAGCCGTCATTCGGCTATAGCGCGGATCTCAAGTAGTTAACCTATGCTAAAGCCAAAAATGACATGTATTAGGAGCATGCACTAAAGGAACTATGCAGGCCCTTTTAACTGACCTTTTCTTAAAAGGTCAACTTCACTATTTTCAGATTTTTTTGTGTAGAGTTGGAAGCTCTGAGACCTTCCTTGCACTGAAGCCTTGTACACACTTGGCAAGAACCAGCAAGAAAACTGCTGGCAGAGCCTTCTTGCCGAGTATACTGAGCGTGTGTACGAGGCTTTCAGGGTTCTCCTCAAGAAAACTGCCTAAAATCTCGACGAGAAAAATAGAAAACCTGCTCTCTATTTTCTCGTTGTGATTCTCCTGCCGAGAAACCCGAGAGTGTGTATACTTACCTGTCGCTGTGGAAACCCACGCATGCTCGAAATAACATCTACGCATGCGCGGTAGCTTCCTAGGCATAGGTAAGGTGTAGCAATGTGTCGGTGGCCACGTCATCGAATGTGATGAGTGCACGCTCGTCGTACGCGATGCGTTACCTCGTTCTTGCCTTTCAAAAGAATGTGGTTCTTTTGAAAGGAGTGTCTGTACACTCAGGCAGCAAGAGATTCTTGCCAAGAATCTCGTCAGGAAAAACAATGTTTGTACAGGGCTTAAGGCCCCTTTCACACCTGAGCATTTTGTAGCTTGAAGCTTAAAGCTCCAAAACACTGGAGGGGGAAAAATCAATGTTTCTCTATTGAGATGGTTCACATCTCCACTACAAAACGCGATTTTCATATGCAGGGGCGACTTTCGTATGCGCTCACTTCTGCGTGCGTGCTCGGCAGGACGAGGCACTTTAATTTTTTTTATTTTACTTTTTATTTTATTTTGCCACTGTCCTTTAAAAAAAAAAGATGTAAAATGTAAACATCCCTTATAATAGGGGGAAAAAAAAGCATGACAGGACCTATTAAATATGAGATCTGAGGTCCAAAAAACAAAATTAAATAAAAATAAAAAAAAATGTAATTCCCCTTTTAGAGCATTGGATGGATGTGACATTTGATGTCACTTCCGCCCTCCAATGCTATGGAGCCAAGTGGGGGCCATCTTCCCCTCACTCGGCATCCAGGCTCAGAGGACAGCAGAAGCGATCATCTCCGCGGCTATCGGCGACCCTGGTAAGCGGCAGAGACAACCAATTGCCCGGCAGGAGGGGGTGGCCCTCTCCCTCCCCTGATAAATGTGATCTTGCGGCGAATCCGCTGCAGAGAACACCTATATCTGAAAGCGGACTTCTCTCTGAAGAAGAGGATACCGGGGTTATGGCAACTAACTGCTACCATAACAACGATATTCCTCTTCAAACTGCCGATGTATAACGACGCCGGGCGGTCTGCAAGTAGTTAAAGCGGAGCTCCACCAGCATTTTTTTTTTCAAAGTCGGCAGCTACTAACAGTGTAGCTGCTGACTTTGAATAAGGACACTTACCTGTCCTAGGCGCCCGCGCTGACGGCCCCCACCGATGCCGATCCTCGATCCCGGCACCGCCATCCACAGTCAGGGAAACAGGCAGTGAAGCCGTGCGGCTTCACTGCCCGTTTCCTACTGCGCATGTGCGAGCGACGCGGCGCTTTGTGAATGGTCCGGCTGCTTTCTGGGATACACACAGTTCCCAGAATGCAGCGCGGCCCATTCACAAGAAAACACCCAGAAGAGGAGGAGGAAGAAAACAGCACCGCGGATCGTGAGGGCAGATTCGGGACTTCCGCATAGCAACAGCCTATTTAGGGTGAGTATTTTTTTTTTTCCCATTTCATTTTTATTTATTTTTTTCAGATTTTTAAAAAAAAACTATATATCAGGGTGGAGCTCCGCTTTAAAGATGCCTCTATCTATGCTTTAATGCTGACTGGTCTTCAGTCCTGTGTACTTCCAGTGTGTTTCCTCAGTTGCTGACTCAGCTTACTCCTGACCTGATCCGGATCCCGCTTGTCTTGACGCTAGTTCCTGACCCAGCTCTTGATTTGGTACCTCGCTGCCCGTCTGTTGATGACCCCGGTTTATCCTGTGACCACGCCCCTGTCTTTGAGCCTGGCTTTCCAACTCGTTTGAGGGTCTGCCTGGCTGTCTGTGATCACAGTTCTGCGACCTGCTGTGTATTCCTGCTGCAAGCTCTGACCTGCCACATGCTCTGGCCCTGCAGTGCAAGTGGAGTGCTTCCTTAACCTCAGCTGAACTATAGGGTACTACTGCTCCTGATCTGTTGTTTCACTTGTTTCCTTGGACTCGCATCTCCCGCTTGCAAATTCCTGGGTCTACGCCAGTGTTCATTTTGGCAGCAAATTTCGATTTAGTTTTTGTTGGAAATTCCGAACGTCAAGAACGTGGTGACGTACAACACGTAGGATGACACTAGAAAAGGTAAGTTCAATACCAGTCGTGTTAGACGAAGTTTGGTGAGAGACGATTCGCACTTTTTAGCCTAATGCTTTTCAGTCCGTTACAGCGCGACAAATGTGCTATCTCCATTACGAATGCTAGTTTTACCAGACCGAGCGCTTCCGTCTCGTACATGATTCAGAGCATGCGTGGAATTTTGTGCGTCGGAATTGTCCACACGTGATCGGAATTTACAGATTTTGTTGTTGGAAAATTTGAGAACAAGCTCTTAAATTTTTGTTGTCGGAAACTCCGACAGAAAATGTGCGTTGATGGAGCCTACACAGAGTTGGAATTTCTGACAACAAGCTCCCATCGAACATTTGTTGTCGGAATGTCCGATTGTATGTACACGGCATTAGTCTTAGGGCTAAAATTCCATTTTAATTTTAGTCTTCTGCAATTATTTTAGTCGTATTTAGCCGACTAATTCTCCAGTACATTTTAGTAGACTAAAACTAATTTTAGTCGTCTAAAATCTAATGGGTGTAATTAAATTGTAATGCATTTGTTAACATTTCTCTACAATTTCCAAACTCATTATATACTGCTGGGATGAAAAATCTCATATGTTATTATTTATGGTATTGAGGTATGAACATGCACTACAGACCAGTGTTAATTCTTTAAGTCAAATTTCAATTTAGTTTTAGTCTTATGCCCCGTACACACGATCACTTTTTGTCTTGAAAAAAAAATGTAATTTTTCATTGTGAAATAAAAAGAAATTTTTCCAACTTTATCATTAAAAATTATGTTGCCCACACACCATCATTTTTGTAAAATGATGAACAAAGCGACGGCACTTCTATTCACCTTGAGGCTGCTTTTAGCTGGTTACTTGTTAGTAAAAGACGATTCGTGCTTTGTTGTCTGTTATGCCGCGTACACACGATCATTTTTTGTGACGAAAAAAAACAAAGTTTTCTGTGAAGTAAAAAACGACGTTTTTGAAACGTCACTTTTCAAAGACGATGTTGCATACACACCATCGTTTTTTCACAAAAAGCAAGGTTACGTTTACCACTCTTTTCCATTGAAGCTCGCTTCATAACTAGCTTCTGGGCATGCGCGGGTTGAAAAACGTCGTTTTAAACGACGTTTTTGTTACACACGGTGACTTTTTGTGAAACAAAAAACGACGTTTTGAAAAACGACACAAAAAATTCAAGCATGTTGGAATTTTTTTTTGGTCTTTTTTTTAAGACAAAAAAACATGTTTTGACCACACACGATCAATTTAAATGACGTTTTAAAAAACAACGTTTTTTTTTCATCGCAAAAAACGACCGTGTGTACGCGGCATTACAGCGTGATGAATTTGCTTACTCCATTATGAATAGTAGTTTTACCTCCCGTCTCCTAACTTGCTTCTGGGCATGTGCAGGTTTAAAACGTCGTTTTTGCCCACACACGATCATTTTTTATGACACAAAAAAATGACATTTTAATTTTTTTTTTTAAATGACATAAAAAATTGAAGCATGTTCGAATTTTTTTTTTGTCGTTTTTCACAAGACAAAAAATTATGTAAAGCCCACACACGATCTTTTTAAATGACATTTTTAAAAATGTCATTTTTTTTCATCACAAAAAGTGATTGTGTGTACGCAGCATGTCTTTTGACTAAAATGCCATTTTAGTTTTAGTCCCATTTTAGTCTTTTGACTGAAATGCCATTTTGGTTTTAGTGGTATTTTAGTCATCACAATTGTTTTAGTTTTAGTCATATTACATACAGGCACTCGTGTTCCTCCTGTCCCTCGGCACCCTCTGTTTCACTCTCAGTGGGTCCTGGGTTGGAAATACAAGAGAGGCCGACCTCATCATTTCAGTCTCCTTTCAGGTACGTGATATTTTCAAATCCTTCCCTTTTCAAATTGACCTTAGAGAATCCACTTAAAATCCACTTACCAGAAATTGCAGTTGCTATGTGGATCCTCCTAATCTGCCTCTTCCTAGTCCACAGCAGGTCTTCTTCCTCGTTCTCCTTGCGTTATCTTCTGGGGAATGGGGCGCGCTGCCTTCTGGAATCCTCTTCCCTGCTCAGCCTGGCCACTGATTGGCTACAGCGTATGGATTGAGAGCAACGCAGCCATTGTGATGCGGCACACAGGAGGGGCGGGGCCGAGTGATACAGTGAGCGACTATGGTCACTCGCTGTATCATGCAATTACTGACCACCATGTGAGCTCTCGCATGACTGTGGTGAGTAATTGTGGGGGGGGGGGGAGAGACAACTGCCAAGGGACCCAGAGGTCCCCAGGGCAACCCCCCCAATTCATGGAAGTGGTACCCCCCTGCTTATCAATTCACGTCCCCCGCTTCTTAATTTTCTCAATCACCCCACACTTCTCAATTTGCAGGAGCACCACCACCCCCCCCCCCCAGCTCTCTGCTTCAGGGGCCCCATAATTCCTGATGGCGGCTCTGTTTGTAGCTGCTGAATTAAAAAAAAATCATGGGTTGAACCCCGCTTTAAAGTAATCCAAAAAATTCAACAGAATGTGGACTGATTTTTTTTACAATCCCATTGGAATAGCACAACAGTGAGAAATTTGAAATGATCAAATTAGAAAAAGGATCAAGTTATGGAATTTGTGGGGGCACTATTATACACAGGAAGATGTTCTGTGCCATAAAAAATATGTTTCTTTTATTTTTTCCTATTACTCTGACATTTTCGCAAAGAATATTCTTCTAGAGGACAAGTACAAACCAACAGGAAGATCTGTAGAAACAGAGATATATAGAGTGGATTAGATGTCCAGTTTTCAGGGTGGGGTGTCTCTTACATGCTTTAGTCTACCAGATATTAGAAGCATTAATCATTATTCATCAAAGGGAAAGACAAGTGTGACATGTGGATTGACTTTATGTTTTATCTCTATGGAAACTGATTCAGCCGTTCTACATATCTGTAAACTGACTATTTTTAGTTCCGACTCTCTGGCACCTTCCTTGTGTGTGACGTAATAAAGCTAGTATTCCAAACTTGAGGCTGACATTCATGCCGAGACATTCAAAAAGGCAACATTTAGATGGATCAAGGGCCCTAATACCTTGGAAATTGTCATAACACATATGTATTTAGGAATCAGGGGCGGATCCAGAGTCTAGACACTACCAGAAAATATTTTTTGGGGGGGCAATTTATCAGGGAAATTACTGGTGTTGGTGCTTCAATGATCACGGCACCACTGTTGTTATAGTGTCAGGATGATTGAAGTGCATTATTTATATTATTACATTGTAATATAAAATGAAATGGTTCAACTAACCATAATGCAGAATCAGTGGGAGCCCCAAATGTGTCACTTGCCACGTCACCTTCCACAAGTTGCGGATTGTCACTTGCCACATCACCTGCCACACGTTGTGAATTGTCACATCACCTGCCACATGTTGCGGATTGTCACTTGCCACATCACCTGCCACATGTTGCGGATTGTCACTTGCCACATCACCTGCCACATGTTGCGGATTGTCACTTGCCACGTCACTTGCCACAAGTTGCGGATTGTCACTTGCCACATCACTTGCCACACGTTGTGGATTGTCACGTGCCACATCACCTGCCACACATTGTGAATTGTCACTTGCCACATCACCTGCCACAGGTTGCGGATTGTCACTTGCCACAAGTTGCAGATTGTCACTTGCCACAAGTTGCAAATTGTCATGTCACCTGCCACATGTTGAGGATTGTCACTTGCCACATCACCTGCCACATGTTGCAGGTTGTCACTTGCCACAAGTTGCAAATTTCACTTGCCACACGTGGCTGATTGTCACTTGCCACATCACCCGCCACAAGTTGCAGATTGTCACTTGCTAAGGCAGTGTTTTGCTTGTCAGAGTCAGGCAGAAGAGAGATGATGTAATCTCTCTGCTGCCTGCACAGTGAGGGCGGAAGTTACTGAAGGGATGCAAGGGTGCACGGGACGGTGAGAGATGTCATCTCTCTGCTCGCCCAGCTTGTTGATTGGCCAGCCGCCCGCACACCCACAGAGCTGACCAGCTCTGACTCTGACTCTCACTCGGCACGGAGCCACCCGTTAAGACTCTACGGTGCCTGCAAATTCTGCAACTAAAACTAATTTCTCGGGGGTGGCAATTGCCCTGTTGCCCCCCCCCCTGGATCCGCCCCTGTTAGGAATCCTCTAAATATTAAAAAGAGGGTCTCCCCTCTTCTGCGTGTGTATCTTTTTTACTGGAGGTGGAGCATTCAGCTACAGATAACACCTACAGTGCTACCTGCTGGTAAAATGTAAAATAACCATAAGAATTAATGGTTTTGTCAACCAATGTGAACATAATGGGGGTTCCATGTGATTTGTGGGGACTCCTCCATGTTACTATAAAGAGAGGCTTCAGACAATATCTGTAAATCCCATGTCAGCCACAACTGAAACTTTATCCCCAACCCAAACCCACATAGGGGCGACCTGTCAGGTGACTTGTCAGCTTGACAAGTCGCGCTCCATTTAGTACAATGGAACCATTCTACTGTAATAGGAACGAATGAAGTCGCTACGACTTAGGCTGGGTTCACACCATTGCAAATTGGATACAGGATCCCCAAATCGCAATAGCAGGAGATTTTGACGGCTCGCTATGGAGCCGGTTCACATATCACCGCAGCAGGTCCGGTGTGTTTTGCAGGTCCGTGCGTCTTTTGGTCCGTTTTCAGGTCCGAATTGAGCCCAAAACGGTGAATCAGGATGCCCTGGACCCCTGCATATGGGGGTGACTTTGGAGCCGCTTGCATACAGAAGCCGTTTTGCAAGCCACGCTGAACCGGCACTAAGAGACTACAAGTGGCCATTTAAACATACATTACGCAGGCATGGTATGCTATTGTCACCACCAGGAAGCAAACACTTGTTTATTATACACCGTGCTTAAAGAAAAAGAAAAAGACCAAGGCTCTTGTGCACAACGCTGGATTGAGATTGGCTCAGGCAATGGATCAATGGGGGGGCTGCGCACAGAAGGTTTTTTTGCTTTCATGCATAGAATGCATGAAAGTAAAAAACCTTGGGCCTTTAGAACCACTTTAAATGCCATTTAGTTAGGGTTCCCATCTTCTTTAATAATATGTCTTATAAGCTCCTTTGATCCACATGTGTACACAATCCAAAATAATCATTCAAGAATGAGAATCATTTTAGTCAGGGTCTGAACTTGTGGTCCAGCTGTGGAATCAACAGGGGATCCTTTCCACAGCTGATCATGTAGACCCCCCACCATACATACATACTGTATACATAGATAAATAGATATGGATAGATAGATAGATAGATAGATAGATAGACAGACAGACAGACAGACAGACAGATAGATAGATAGATAAAAGCTGTGCAGTAAAATATTGATTCATTTTATTGTCATACCTGAAGGTCATATGAAGTCAGGCTAAAGAACTTCCAGTTAGCAACCCAAACTCCCAGAATTATATAAATAAAAAGCAACAGTTTTCATGCGCAAAGGCAGAATGTAGGTGTAGCAGCCTGGGGCCAGATTCTCGTACATTTGCATATTTTTATTCTGGCGTAGCGTATCCCATTTACGCTACGCCTCCGCAGCTTTTATGGGCAAGAGCTGTATTCTTTTGCGGCGGCATGGCGTAAATGGGCCAGCATAAGCCTGCGTAATTCAAAGTTGTAAGGAGGTGGGCGTGTTGTATTTAAATTAGGCGCACCCCCGTGCCGAACGTACTGCGCATGCGCGGCCGTAAATGTAGCCGAGTGCGCATGCTCCAAATCACGTTGCAAAAGGTCAATGAAATCGACGTGAACGTCACTTACGCAAAGCCCTATTCGAGAACGAGTTACGCAAACAACGTAAACGACGGAAAAACACGACGCTGTCCAGACGTCCATACTTAACATGGCGTTTGCCGAACCAACGCAAGGTTACCCCTCATATAGGGGTAACCTTACACTTACGCAAACAACGTAAACTACGACGACGGGGCGCAAATACGTTCGGGAATACGCGTATCTAGCTCATTTGCATATTCGACGTAGGAATCGAAAACGGAAACGCCACCTAGCGGCCAGCGTAGAATTGCATCTAAGATCCGATGGTGTAAGTGACTTACGCCAGTCGGATCTACGTCAAATCTATGCGTAACTGATTCTAAGAATCAGTCGCATAGATAGGAGGGCTCAGAAACAGAGATATGACGGTGTATCTGGAGATACACCCGTCGTATCTCTTCTGAGAATCTGGCCCCTGCTGTTTAGGCAGGGTTGCTCCTCACAAATTTACTTGCCAGGAATAGTTATCCTGGTTGATAAAGCCCTGTACACACGATCGGTTTGTCTGATGAAAACAGACCGATGGACCGTTTTCATCGGACAAACCAATCGTGTGTTGGCCCCATCGGTTTGTTTTCCATTGGTGAAAAAAAAATAGAACGTGTTTTCAATTTTTCCTATGGATAAAAAAAACGATAGAAAAAAAAAATGATCGTCTGTGTGGAAGTCCATCGGTCAAAAATCCACGTATGCTCAGAATCAAGTCGACGCAATGCCGGAAGCATTGAACTTAATTTTTTTCAGCACGTCACCGCGTTTGGACACGGTCGGATTTTTGAACGAATGTGTGTAAGCAAGACTGATGAAAGTCAGTTTCATCGGATATCCGACAAAAAAATCCATCGGATTAGATTCCATCAGATATCCGATCGTGTGTACATGGCTTTAGAGATCTATTGATTTCTCCCTAAGTTTGGCCTCGTTCCACTTTTCTCTGCTACCACTAAGTGGCCGGGTACTTGGTGGTACTAGATATGAGAAGGGAAACTCAAGGTCAGCTTATGGGTATGTGGGGTCTCTCAGCCAATGGGCAGGGGTTTTCTTGAATCCCTTGGCCTGCTGGGAGAGCATATATATTCGGGTGGAGGCAGTTGATTGGTGTTCTGTGCCACCTGGATGGCTGTCTGGTGGACGTTTGTTGTACTGCCCTTGCTGCTAGGCCAGAGATGTGGCCTATCCCGGGGACATCTGGCTGCTAGGCTGTCTGAGGGCCTATCCAGAAGCAAGAGAGCAGGGTTGGGATTGTGGCTTGCAGTCGAACCAAAAGTGACGGTTCTGCCAGCTGGAGAACCTGTCGTGGTCAGAGGTAGATGGGAAGCTGCAGGGGCAGACTGACAACTCATGGGGCCCCGGGCAATAGAAGACTATGGGGCCCTTTAGCTTACAGATAGCCACCACGTCAGGAGGCAGTGCAGAGGCGGGGCAGCTAAAATCTCGGGATTTTCACATCAGAAAGCATGTTGGTTTCAGTGATATCAGGGACAGATGTAAAAAAAAAAACATAGATTTTTACATACTGTCCCTGGTTTTACTGAGCCTGGCAACCCTGATGGGGCCCCCTAGTGACATGGGGCCCTTGGGCAGTGCCTGAGTGACTCAATGGTCAGTCCGCCCCTGGGAAGCTGTGGCCAGTAAGGGACTATCCGCCTTATTAACAGGGAACACAGAGAGTAACTAAAGCAAGTACCAGAGCAGTATTCTCAGCAACCGGGGACTCTTGCCAATGGCGTCTGTCCCTTAAGTACCCCTCCCGAGCATGCATAGTGGGATGATCACTCCCACTCATTCGATGCCGAGGGGACACCCAATACACCTTGACTCTGCTGCTGCCACCCTTGGCCTGGAATGGTAATAACATCCCCAGGCGAATAAAGATGGTTACTCCAAGCACAGGCATGGCTGAAACTAGGGTTGTCCCAGGGGCGGACTGACCATTGAGTCACTCGGGCACTGCCCGAGGGCCCCACGCCACTAGGGGGCCCATCAGGGCTGCCAGGCTCAGTAAAACCAGGGACAGTATGTATAAATCTATGTTTTTATTATATCTGTCCCTGATATGTCCGAAACCGACATGCTTTTGATGTGAAAATCCTGATATTTTAGCTGCTCCGCCTCTGCACTGCCTCCTGGCATGGTGGCCATCTTTAAGCCCTGGGGGCCCCATAATCTTCTATTGCCCGGGGGCCCCATGAGTTGTCAGTCCGCCCCTGGGTTGTCCCGATACCGATACTTGTACTCCCGCAAATACCCCCGATACCAAAATAGAAAACTTCCCCCCCGCCTAGCTGAAACAGAGGCTAAACTGCCCATAATTACACTTGTCTGAGCCAAATAACAACTCAGGCCCCCTCTAAATTTACAGCAGTGCCTGTTCAACAGGAGCAGGATGCAACACATCTTTATGGGTTGACCTCAATGTATCCTTGCTGAGGACATAGTAGAGCTTCTCTTCAAAATTGTTCATTTCATAGACATACTTATTGGTACATTTCGGGGGCCCATGAAATGGAGTGAACAGTCCAATATTATGCATTGTGAACATTTCCAGATTCTTTAACATGTGCAGGTGTGAGCTGACAACACAACTGGGTCATTGAGCCCAAGATGAAAAAAAGACGATCGAATCACTAACAAGTACTACAAGGTACAGCAGGAAGAGGAAGCAGAAGTTCTAAATGTGTGTTTTTGTATCCCCTGCTTCCTATTTTACACCTCCGAGTGTGCTTGTATGCTTTGATTACCCCTCTGTTCCTGTCCTATAATATCCTCCAGCTGCCTACAGAGGAAAAAAAAAAAGAGAAATAATACAATTATTAAAACAGCTTTCCGATTGTGATGTGGGATACATGTTAGGCTGAAACTACAGAGGCAATTGTGTTTATATAAAAGGAAACTTCCTGGGGTATGTTGAAGAAAAAAAGGCATTAAACTTTATAGAAACATATAATACAAGCAATTATGCTTAATTTCTCACAGGTGGGGGGGAAGTCGGTTCAGGTTTATGAATGGCTTTGATAGAATTGCAGTCAGTCGTTCTTTGAGTTCCCCCATTTTATTCACAAATTCAGGAATAGATGGAAATTGGACTTGCTAATGAAGAAGGGGGGGAGGGGGGTGTATCGTAATAAAGGCACTTGTGTTTCTGAGCCCAACACATCCATTATGCTAAAATTAGCGCTGTTATCAAATGTTCATTTTATGATTTTTACAACGTTTGTTGGCTGCAATAACCAAGAAATAATATAGCTGTTGTAGGAGAATAAGAACAAAATTTAAAAACACATTAACGGCCAAATGAAAAAAAGATTTAAAGCTGAACTCCAACCTTACATTTAGTCCTGCACACTTGTACAGCCATGGCCAAAAGTTTTGAGAATGATACAAATTTTCACAAAGTCTGCTGCCTCAGTTTTTGAGATTGGAAATTGCATATACTCCGGAATGTTATGAAGAGTGATCAGACGAATTGCAATTAATTGCAAAGTTCCTCTTTGCCATGAAAATTAACTTAATCCCATAAAAAAAATTCCACTGCATTTGTGAAGAAGACTTCAGGGTGCCCAAGAAAGTCCAGCAAGCGCCGGGCCCGTCTCCTAAAGAGGATTCAGCTGAGGGATCGGAGTGCACCAGCTGGCTCAGGAATGGCACACACAGTAAGGAGAAGACCTTTGGAGAATGGCCTGGTGTCAAGAAGGGCAGCAAAGAAGCCACTTCTCTCCAAAAAAAACCCATCAGGGACAGATTGATCTTCTGCAGAAAATATGATGAATGGACTGCTGAGGACTGGGGCAAAGTCATATTCTCCGATAAAGCCTATTTCTGATTGTTTGGGGCATCAGGAAAAAGGCTTGTCCGGAGAAGAAAAGGTGAGCGCTACCATCAATCCTGTGTCATACCAACAGTAAAGCATCCTGAGACCACCCATGTGTGGGGTTGCTTTTCATCCAAGGGAGTGTGCTCACTCACAATTTTGCCCAAAAACACAGCCATGAATAAAGAATGGTACCAAAACACCATCCAACAACAAATTCTTCCAACAATCCAACAACAGTTTGGTGAAGAACAATGCATTTTCCAGCACAATGGAGCACCGTGCCATAAGGCAAAAGTCATAACTAAGTGGCGCAGGGACCAAAACTTTGACATTTTGGGTCCATGGCCTGGAAACTCCCCAGATCTTAATTCCATTGAGAACTTGTGGTCAATCCTTAAGAGGCGGGTGGACAAACAAAAACCCACTAATTCTGACAAACTCCAAGAAGTGATTATGAAAGAATGGGTTGCTATCAGTCAGGAATTGGCCCAGAAGTTGATTGAGAGCATGCCCAGTCGAATTGCAGAGGTCCTGAAAAAGAAGGGCCAACACTGCAAATACTGACTCTTTGTATAAATGTCATGTAATTGTTCATAAAAGCCTTTGAAACGTATTAAGTGCGTGTAATTATATTTTACTACATCACAGAAACAACTGAAACAAAGATCTAAAAGCAGTTTAGCAGCAAACTTTGTGAAAACTAATATTTGTGTCATTCTCAAAACTTTTGGCCACAACTGTACAGTCTCCTCTGCTGTATAAACCACTTGCCGACCACTGCGCGCCGATATACGCTGGCACAATGGCAGCGGTGGGCAAATGGACATACCTGTACGTCCCCTTTAAGGCCGCGTACACACGATCAAATCTATCTGCTGGAAACGGTCGGCCCGACCGTCCCAGCAGACAGATTCAATCGTGTGTACGGGCGAGCCGACGGATTTGGCCAGCCGACAGATTTAAAAGCATGCTTTCAAATCTGTCGGCTGGGAACCCGTCCGCCCGACATGTCTGCTGGTCAAAATGAAGACAAAGAAAAATGGATAGCCGCACTCCAAAACCTGATGGGTGGTCTTTTATTCAATAGACAGCATGTACAAAAATAGGGTCACAGCAGTAGAAACAAGGAACAGCCGATGCGTTTCGCACTGGATCAGTGCTTATTCATGGCCATTTTGCTTAGTGCACCGCCAGCACCCTCGGTATCCTGCACCACCTGTAACCATTTAGTGATCCCACCTGGAGCGGTGACTCCTTTCTCTCTATCATGTCTGCTGGTCAGTACGCTAACCAGCAGACATGTCTTCTCGCACACGCATCGAATGGTTTCGACGCATGCACGGAAGTGTTTTACTTCCTGGTGCGGTGACATGGCGGCGTCAACGTCACTGCCACGTCACCGACACATCAGCGCGCTGTCTGCTGGCGGGGATTTTGGTTTGATCGTGTGTACAAACCAAAACGGCAGCAGACAGATGTGTTCAAATCGGTCGGCCCGACCGATTTGAACAAATCTATTTGGTCGTGTGTACGCGGCCTAAGAAGCCGCGCTCTACGTGACTGTGCCCGCGGGCCACCGCAAACTATGTTCGCCAGAGGCCCGCGATTGTGTCACGCAACCGCAGAACAGAGAGATGCCTATGTAAACAAGGCATTTCCCTGTTCTGCCTAGTGACAGGACAGTGATCTACAGTGATCTACTGCTTCCTGTAATCGTGTCACTTGAAGCCCATCCCTTCCACAGTTAGAATCACTCCCTAGGATACACTTAACCCCTTCATCGCCCCCTAGTGTTTAACCCCTTCCCTACCAGTGTCATTTACACAGTAATCAGTGCATTTTTATAGCACAGATCGCTGTATAAATGACAGTGGTCCCAAAATAGTGTCAAATGTTTCCAATGTGTCCGCCATAATGTCAGAGTCATGATAAAATCTGCAGATTGCAGCCATTTCTAATAAAAAAAAATGTATATATATATATATATATAAAAAATGCCATAAATCTATCCCCTATTTTGTAGACGCTATAACTTTTGCGCAAAGTGTATGGCGCTGAAAAATGCGAACCAAATCCCCTCAAGGCGCTTTGTATCTAGAGCCATGCTGATCCTTCAGAAGAGATTTTTTTCCTAAAAGCCCGATGGTTTTCTTCCATGTGAATGGTCGTGGGTAGAGCATTCCAAAGCCGAGGTCCTTGGAACTGAAAATATAAGTTCTCCCTTAGATTTGTAGCGGGCTGTGGGGATTTCGAGAAGGTTTTGGTTAGTTGATCGGAGCACCCGATTGGTGACGTAGGGTTTAATTTTCTCGTTGTGCGCATTTGTAAGTGAGGCAGAGTGTCTTGAATGTGATCCGATCCTTTACGGCTAGCCAGTGGAGGGACCTCAAGACCGGGGCGATAGATTCCCACGTTTTTTTACCTGTTACCAGTATGGCTGCCGTGTTCTGGATGACTTGTAGTCCTAAGTAGAGGGAGTTTGCGTCAATCAATATACGCTTATTGACATTTTTTTAAACCAAAAACATGTAGAAGAATACGTATCGGTCTAAAAAAATATATTTATTATAGCAAAAAGTAAAAAATATAGATTTTTTTGTTTATAGCGCAAAAATAAATAACGCAGAGGTGATCAAAGACCACCAAAAGAAAGCTCTATTTGTGTGGAAAAAAAGGACGTCAATTTAGTTTGGGTACAACGTTGCACAACTGCGCAATTGTCAGTTAAAACAACGAAATGACAAAATGCAAAAAGTGCTCTGGTCAGCAAGGGGGTAAATTCTTCTGGGGCTTTTTTTGATTTTATTGCATACTGTGAGCTTCTCACATTAGAAGATGCAGCAATCAGATAGAACCCTCTTATTTGCTGTCTGGAGAGCAGGCAGCATCATTTAACACTTTCCTCCCCGGCTCTACTGTTCCCATGGCCAGCCCCTTTCATTGGAATTCAGTTCTTGACATCTTGGAGGCCCAGCTTCACATGTCAGTGTAACACTGGGCAGTGTTTCTGAATTGCAGAACCCTATTGGTCCACTAGATGGTGTTGCCAATTAGTTTTGCCTAGCTGTGACTGCAATACACGGCAGCCTGGGAGATGTAGTTTTGAAGAAGGATTATAAATACAACCCTCCATGGGCCATAACTACAGTATAAGTCCCATAAGCACCTGGGAGCAGATAGGACCATACAAATGTAACAACCCGGGAAAGAGCAGAGCAGTTGGGGAAGCATGCTTTGCTGAGCTTCACTGTGCTGAGACGTGTGCTACCTACCGCAACATAGTAATGCAACATAGGCATTACCTAGGGCAGTGGTTCTCAACCCCTGTCCTCAGGACCCACTAACAGGCAAAAATACTTGCAAGAAAAAAAAAATTCCCATTTAGAAAAACAATTCAATATCGCCCTACTACGTGTTTCCAAAAGCCCTTAGATGAAAAAAACACCCATCGTGTAACTTTCATCTAAAAAAGTTTAGTAGCACTTTACTATGTGTTTCCAAAAAAAAAAAACTCTATCGTGCAACATTTTCCAACACTTAAGAAAGGAGCTCACCCTGGTTCCACTAGTCTTCCCCTACCCTTTACCTCTCCCTCCCCAGTACCTCCACCCCTCATTATGTGATTCATGTGTTATCTATTTCATAACTGATTTACTATTATCCCACATTTACTACAAAAAAAATATATGCATGTATACCCCGTGACAAGAAAAAAAATAGGGGGGGGGGTTTCCCTCCTCCCTCCCCCTTTCTAATAGTAGTAATAACCAGTGTACATCATTTTTAGATCTTCCTTCCATGACATCGATCCCATCTCCAATGTACTTCTCCCGGGAAAGGGTAAAGGGGGGAAAAAAAGGAACCCCCCTCTCCTCTCACCCCCCCCCCCCTAGTCTCCCCCAGCCGGGAACCTCGTCCAGGACATCCAATTCACATGGCTTAGTCTATCCCTATTTCAGGGGAATAGTATATCCATCCCACCCATGCAGGCCTTTTTTTTCCAGCAGGAATGCGGGGCAGCGCAGTTCCGGCACCTCCAGCTCTGAATATATGTAATGGCAAAGAGTGCTGGGGTATATTGGAGGGTCTATTGATGCTGGCTGCTGGGGGATCTATTGTTGCCTGAGGTGATGTATTTTTACAGGGGGGGGGGGGGTTCTATTGTTGCTGGGGGGGCTCTTATGCTACTGGGAGACAATCGTTGCTGCGAGACAACTGTTGATGGAGGGGTGTATTGTTGCTAGCTGTTCAGAGTCTATTGTTGCTGGGGGTGCTCCATTGTTGCTGGCTACTTGGGATCTGTTTTACTTCCCATCATTAACAAATTACATACAAATTACTTAGCACCATGAATTGATACTTGGTTCTGTATCCATTGCTGAGAGGTGGGCAGGGGGTGGAACCAAGGAATGGTGCTTGGAGGAGGGTAGGGGTGGAACTAAGGAATGATGCTCAGAGGTGGGTAGGGAGTGGAACCAAGGAACGGTGCTTAGATGTGAGTAGGGGGTGGAACCAAGGAATGGTGCTCAGAGGTGGGTAGGGGATGGAAACAAGGAATGGTGCTCAGAGGTGGGTAGGGGGTGGAACCAAGGAATGGTGCTCAGAGGTGGGTAGGAGGTGGAACCAAGGAATGGTGCTCGGAGGTGGGTAGGGGGTGGAACCAAAGAATGGTGCTCGGAGGTGGGTAGGGGATGGAAACAAGGAATGGTGCTCGGAGGTGGGTAAAACTCCCTCAGTCAAAGGGGTGAATACAAGAGGTGACTCGGAAGAAAGGAGTTCCTGCACCCATACATCTTTAACTTTATTCTGTTGGTTCTTAACCATATGTATCCATCTCTCTGTTTCCAATATCCTCTCCACCTCTCTTTTCAAATCCACTATGGTGGGACATCAGGATTGTTTCCAAAATCTGGGTATTAATGCCTTTGCTGCCCCTTAATTGGTGTGAAGGTGGAGAATTATTCCCCATTGTTGGGATCAGTGGATGAAAATAGTGCCGAAAAAAAAGGGCCGTTAGAGGCAAGCAAAGGGCTACATCTAGCCCCCCGGACCATAGTTTGGAGACCACTGATTTTAAAGCAATATGCAGACCTGTTTACAGTACAGTAGAGCAGCCTGTACGACTGTAAAGGAACTAAAACAGTGGTTCTCAACCCTTCTAGTGCTGTGACCCCTTGATGAAATTTCCCAAGTTTTGGTGACCCCATAACAGTAAAATAATTTTTGTCAGCACCCAAGGCAAGACAAGTAATTTGCACCCCTAACCCATTGACATCTAGTGCTCCCTTCCACTCGTACAGTATTGAAACCCCTTATGGTACATTTTAGGATGTACCACTCTTTCTATTTAATCTCCTTTCTTTCCCTTTTATCTCTCTCTATCCTATTTTTTTTCCCCATCCCTCTCTTGCCGTCTTTCTTGTTCTTTCTCTCCCTTTTTCTTTGTTCCTCCCATTCTTTTCCTCTCCCTTCCATGTATTCTCTATTTTTATTTCTTCTCTTACTCCTTGGTAGGGGGGGGGGGGGGGAATGGGATCAGTGGCAATGTTGGGGGGAGTTCTGATCGGCCAACTTAGGTGCTCTTGATCAAGGTCATCTGCTGATCTGAGAACTGTAGTGGGGACTTTTAATGGCAACTACAATCATAGGTAATGTTACTCACTGTGTCTCTGACTGGTGTCTCGCAACAATGACACCTATGCCAAAATCAGGAGATAGGGTCTCCTTTAGCCTCTCCCTCTTCACATTCCTCACCAGTCAGCTGACCTCTAGTCTCTGCCCCCCCAGCCGAACTGAATGGGTGGCTGCGAAGAGGCTGAGTGGGCGGCTACAGACTCCAGGGGTAGCCCTGCTGGTCAGTCGCAAAAAGGCTGAGAGAGCAGTGCAAGCTTCAGGAACGGCCCAGGATTAGGTGACCCCTGGCAAATCCTCATTCGACCCCTGAGGGGGTCTCGACCCCCAGGTTGAGAACCAATGAACTAAAGTAAGGCCAGACTTAGAAATAAACTAGCTTAGCTTTAAAAAAAAATTAAAACGTCCATCAATAGCATTACGCCCTTCAAAAAAATAAAAACCCTGCAATGAACAACTGATCTTTGATCACCTATGAAAGTGGACCACCTATGAATCTTCTGTTTCATATATAAGTTGTTACATGAGAATGTTGTGCTTTTTTCCGTAGTATATAGATGTATTGTATAGCAGTCATTAGAATCCCTCGAACCCATGTACTCTATGTAATAGAATTCCATGTAGACACTGGCTAAGAATTGCCTGGTAAGCAGAAAGCTGGTCTGCTCTCCTTTCCTTCCTAAATCGCTCAAGGCCATTCGACATGACAAGTAGATTGTATTCTACACAACTGCCTTCTTTATACTCAAATCCAACATTTTCATCATTTCTTTTTTTTTTTTCTTAGTCGTATAATGAACTAGTTATTTGCTCTTTTTAAAGTGTTTCCAGCTAACCTGATCTAGAACTATAACATTATCCATATTTGTTCTGCTTATTTATTTGAACCAAAAAGAAAGGGAAATAGGAACGCCGAGCAATAGAAGATCAACATTTCATTGAAGTAAACAAAAGGCCACAAAGCAATATACAGCTTTTGGGTTACAGATGTGTAGCTGGCACCGTATGTATATGGGAAGTGTGTGGAGCGCAAAGCACAGACAGCTGGGAAATTTGGCGGTCCCAAGAAAGATAATCTAGGGAAGGTTTTCCACCGAGGCAAAGCTAAAAGCTGCAGAGCCCTTGTAAGGAATCTGCAGAGAAATTTCCTTTAGATTTACTAAAACGATGTCATAGGAGGACCCACCTGAATAAAACATTCAGGGCCAGATCCACGAAGCATTACGACGGCGTATCTCCAGATACGCCGCCATAATTTCAAATTTGCACCGGCGTATCTTTGTTTTGTATCCACAAAACCAGATACGCCGGAATTACGCTAAAATACGACTGGTGTGGGGTCTATTGACATCCTCCCGGCATTTGGAATCCTCGCTGTAGCTGTCATTCAGGTAGTTAAGGTGAAAAAACACCTTGCAGTGTCTGGCCCCCCGGCTCCCCATTTTACTTACCAGAGCCCTGAATTTCCGTGGGCGCGATACTGCTGTCGCTGTCTCCACAGGTTCTCGGCTCTTCATTAAATATATTTATAGCAGTGCAACCATTGGCTATGGCCACCGAATGCTGGACTCGGGAGCGCGCCCGCAAGGTAACGCCTTGGGAGAGAGCGTCCCAGAGGGGGTTATCTGATGCAGAGAGGAGCCTAGAGAGCCGCCGTTGGATCCCAGTAAATGGAGTTTGGGGCCACTCTGTGCAAAATGAGCTGCACAGTGGAGGTAAGTACGCCATGTTTGTTATTTTTATTTTTTTAACGAATCTATAGGATAGATAGATAGATAGATAGATAGATAGATAGATAGATAGATAGATAGATAGATAGATAGATAGATAGATAGATAGATAGATAGATAGATAGATAGATAGATAGATAGATAGATAGATAGAGTTTAAAAAATTAGCAGTCTTTTTTGCTTTCACTTTTCTATGTTTCTATGTATGGTGTATAGTCCCTACTGGCAGTGCCGATCCTGACCTCCCCGGGGCCCTAAGCAAAATGACATGGCACATTAAAAATGAGAAGCGGGGGGCGCTGACGACAGTGACATGTCACATTAAAGAAAGTTGAGAAGGGGGAGAGGGGGTTTTCTGCTGTCGAAAATGACTCAGCCAGCGAGTTTAGAAGCGGGGTGAGGGGGCGAAAATGACTTCTCACCAGGCGGGGCCTCTAGTAATTTGGGGGGCCCTTCGCAGCTTTGCCAGGCCCTAAGCGGCTTGCATAGTGAGCCTATAGGGAGAATCGGCCCTGCCTACTGGGGACTTTTACCCCCTTCCTGCCCAGGCCAATTTTCAGCTTTCAACATTGTCACACTTTTGCTGCGTGCACACGCTCGGAATTTCCGACAACAAATGTTTGATGGGAGCTTGTTGTCGGAAATTCCGACCCTGTGTAGGCTCCATCAGACATTTGCTGTCGGAATTTTCGACAACAAAATTTGAGAACTGGATCTCAAATTTTCCGTCAACAGAATCCGTTCTCGTCATTTCCGAGCATGTGTAGACAATTCCGATGCACAAAATTCCACGCATGCTCAGAATCAAGTACAAGACAGAAGCGATCGGTCTGGTAAAACTAGTGTTCGTAATGGAGATAGCACATTCGTCACGATGCAATTTTTTGAATCTTTTAATGCAGCGCATTCTCTTCTTCTTTATAATGCTAGAATAAGGAAGTTGTTTTGCTGCTGATATTCACACAGAGTTCTGACAAACTGATTTCTCCGAGACTCCGAGAGATCAGGAACAGCAGCAGGTGACATAAGCGCGAATCGTCTTTCAAACTTCTACTTACACGAGATTAGCAGAAGGAGGCCAAAGGGTGGCGCACTTGGTATGGAACTTCATTTTTATAATGCTGTCATAGTTGTACGTCACGTCGTTCTTGGCGATCGGAATTTCCGACAACATTTGTGTGACCGCGTGTATGCAAGCCAACATCAGTCGGGAAAAAATCCACGTTTTGTTGTCGGAATGTCCGACCATCTGTACGCGGTATTTGAATGAGAATTGCACCGTCATGCAACGCTGTACCCAAATACATTTTTTTATAATTTATTTTCACACAAATAGAGCTTTCTTTTGGTGGTATTTATTCGCAAAGTTCGAAAAAAAAACAAACTGCAAGGCTAAAATCTTGATAACTTTAGAGGAAGAGGCATAAGATGTACGACCTCATGCACACAGGGGGCCAGATTCAGGTAGCGCCGCGTATCTTTGTGCTGGTGTAGCGCATCCTATTTACGCTACGCCTCTGCAACTTTTACAGGCAAGTGCTGTATTCTCTTGCTCTGTAAGTTGCGGCGTAGTGTAAATGTGCCGGCGTAAGTGCGCGTAATTCAAATTAGGCAGGTAGGGGGCGTGTTGTATTGAAACGTAACTTACGCCCAGCCCTATTCTGAATCGGCTTACGCAAACAACGTAAACGACGTACAATTCGATGCTGTCCCGTTGTCCATACTTAACATTGCCTGCGCCTCATATAGCAGGGGTAACTTTGCGCCGGTCCGACGCCTTACGGAAACGATGCAAATAGATACGCCGGCCGCAACTACGTTCGTGAATCGGCGTATGTATCTAATTTATATATTCGACGTGTAAATCTACGGAAGCGAATATGCAACTAAGATACGACGGCGTAAGAGACTTACGCCGCTCGTATCTTAGCAACATTCCGGCGTATCTTGCTTTCTGAATACAGAAAAAAGATACGCCGGCGCATCCGAGAACTTACGCGGCGTATCAACAGATACGTCGACGTAAGTTCTTACTGAATCTAGCCCATAATAGTTAACTGATTCCTTTTAAAAACGATTAAAAATAGATAAAAAAATTGATAAAAATAGATAAAAATCAATCATATAATGTACCTGTAGTTTCTAGTTTAGTTTTTGCATCTAGTTTCATTTTTGCATGTTATTTTCTGCCTCTGTGCTATACAGAGTATACAGAGCCATGGAGCAGTGATGGTTTGGAAAACGAAACTAGAAACTAGACACACAGGAGTAATCACACCTCATTAAAGTTAGTGACCACAATGAGAAAGCTCCCAGTACTGTGGTCGTCAGGAAACAGACAACCAGGAAGTGTGGAGATCAGAGAAGAATTACAGCAACTTGAGAGCAAAAACAAACAATGAGGACATGAAAACAGCACTGCATTAAGGTAAAGGAAGCTATTAAGATAAAAAAAAAAAAATCCTTTACAAACCCTTTAAATTAATAGTGCAAAAAAAAACACTACATGAATCAATCTCAAAAATGCAAATCTATAAAGGATGTGATAACCATAAATATACAATATAAATAAATACATTTTAAAGACCACAATTCATACATATACACTTAATATGAAAAGTCCCAACTCCAACGGCAATATAAGGCCTTGTAAGGTGTTCACAGTGCCAATCAATTATATGTAACTGTAGTGCAGGGATATGTAATTAGTGGACCATCAGCTGTTGCCTCTGGGTGTCATTCTTGTGGCTCTCAGGGTCTTGCTATGCCTCATGGGACTTGTAGTTCTGCAACAGCTGAAGGTCCGCTAATTGCATATCCCTGCTGTAGTGTTTTAGTGCTCAGGAGCTGTCCCACATACAGAGCCTCTTACCAGAAGCTGAGATCTCAACATAAGGAGAACTAATGTGCAACAGAGCAGAAAACCTCACTGGCTGGCTCCAAAAATGTGCTTCACCACAGAAATATCTGGGCCAGGCACTCTGTGTTAAATATCATCATCAGTCGCACACAGCATAGCCATCAGAGAATTAAAAAAAATGAGAAGGCTTATGGTGCAGTAAATTTTCAATAGCAGACGGTTTAACAAGCGGAATGGCAATTTGCTGGCATGCGTGATGACGTCGCATAAACAGAGATTTGGGATTGATTCACGTATTGAGTTCTTTTGCACTATTGTTTTAAAGAGAAATGCGCACCTGTTTTGTGTAACTTTAATATTTTGGTCTGGTATTCAGACACGGTTAGGTGCTGCAATCCCTAATTCAGTAAACTGAGTGTGAGTTTATCTTACAATTGTTGTTCTTTCTCTACTGTAAAGCCGAATGGCGTCTATTAACGTACTCCCATGATTCTGAGGCGTGCGGGCATGTGATCACTGAGTCTAAAGGATCGCATATTGGGGTAAAAGGCCAACCACAGTGGCCCGTTACTGCATGATCAGCTGTGTCCAATGACAGCTAATCCTGAATGTAAACACAGGCCGGTTATTAGCTTTTCTTTCCTCATGCTAACAGCTTGTGTTAAAGGGACATTAGCACTGATAATCAGGGCACTGATTATCAGTGTCCTGACTATCAGTGCAATTCCAATCAGTGCCCACCAGTGTTGCCAATCAGTGCTCATCAGTACCTCCTCATCAGTATCACCTATCACTGCTGCCTATCAGTGCCCATCAGTGCTGCCTACCAGTGCCTATCAGTGCCACCTATCACTGCTGCCAATTAGTGCTATCTATCAGTGCCATCTATTGTAATAGACTTTCCCTGGCTCAATTCCAGGATAGATGTTCTATTCTACCGCTGAGCCAAATTTTTGATGATGTGAACATGCAGGCAGGAGGAAATAATTCATGCTGCAGTCTCCTAATCGTCTCCAACAGGAAAGAAGGGAAAGAACTTTATTAAGGTTACAGCTTTTATAGCCAAAGTGACATGAATGAATGAAAAACTTATATAGCGCAACACATGCGAAGTAAATCGCCTCTGGGCGCTTGTTGTTCCTGTCTCCTTTGAAATCAAAAGAGATGAGTCTTAATCTTTCTCCTGAAGACCAAGTAGTTCTCCTCCAGCCGAATACTCGCTGGTAAGGCGTTCCATAGTTTGGGACCTTGGACAGCGAATCTCCTATCACCTTTGGACTTGTATCTGGCTTTCGGTATCTGAAGCCGATTTTGATTGGTGGATCGTAGAATACGATTGGACTTGTGAAGTTTTAATTTTTCGCATAGATAATAGGGAGCATTCCCATGGATACATCTATGCGTTAGACAGAGAGCTTTAAAGGTGATTCTGTCTTTAACTGGTAGCCAGTGAAGAGATCTCAGTGAAGGTGAGATGGATTCCCAGGGTTTTTTCCCAGTCACAAGTCTGGCGGCCGTATTTTGAACGACTTGAAGACGAGCGATTTGGTACTTAGGGAGTCCGAGGTAAAGGGCATTTGCATAATCCAGTCTGGAGTTTACAACTGCTCCCACCACGACCGCTATGTCTTTCTTGGGAATAAATGGCGTGAGTCTGCGTAGTAGGCGCAGCAGATGGTGAGACCCGCTGACTACTGACCCTATTTGTGCGTTCATTGTCATGTCGGAGTCAAAGATGACCCCAAGACTTTTGACTTTGGCGCTAGGGGTGATGATTTTGCCCAGAATGGGCGGGGGGATCCAGGTTGTTGTCGCTTGATTCCTACGCTTGGCGTGGAACAGAAGAAGTTCTGTTTTCGCTCCATTGAGTTTGAGATAACTCTTTGTCATCCAGTCCTCTATCAAAGAGAGGCATGTCTCTAGATTGAGGTGGTGATCCTTTTTATTGCAAATGCGGAAGTACAGTTGCGTGTCGTCTGCATAAGAGTGATATAGCAGTTTTTGGCTGCTGATGATTTCGAAAAGAGGACGCACATAGATGTTGAATAACATTGGCGACAGGGGAGATCCTTGAGGGACCCCGCACGATAATGTGCGTTGTTCAGAAGAGAAGGGTCCTAGCTTCACTATTTGCGATCTGTTTTCCAAAAAAGAGGAGAACCAGGATAGATCGCTTTCTGCGACTTTGGCTATTTTAGCCAGTCGAGACAATAACAGCTTGTGATCAACTGTATCAAAGGCTGCGCTTAGGTCCAGCAGAACCAGAAGCGAAGATTCTCCTTCGTCTGCGGCCTCGAGAACGTCATCCCATATCTTGAGCAATGCTGTTTCCGTCCCGTGTCCGGGACGGAATCCTGATTGAAATGGGTCAAGTAAGTTATGGGTATCTAGATGCTGTTGCAGCTGCTGTACCACTGCTTTCTCCATTACCTTGGAGAGAACAGTAAGGCCTGTTATGGGGCGCCAGTTGAGTGGATCCTTAGGATCCAAAGTGGCTTTCTTCAAGATAGGTTGAATGAAGCCCTCCTTCAGGATTGGTTGATAAGCTGCGTGACAGGAGGTGCCAGGATGTCGGCGCATTCCTTCAGCAGTTTGGTGGGGATAATCATTTGGCGCAGTGCTGTTGCGCAGAGCGCCGATGATATTTTTAGTGGTCTGAATGGAGATGGGTTCCAGCGTGAACTCACCTACCTGTGGTGAATAGCTATCGGTGCTGTGTAAATGACTACGGGGGGGGCTGGGCGAGAAATTGTTTTGCCGAATGCTTCGCCGGATTGCCTCGATTTTATTAATGAAGCAATCCGATAACTCATCGCAAAATTCTTGTGTATCCAAGTTGGGGGCCTCAAGACATCTTGGATTCATGGTCTGAGTGACCAGCTTGAAGAGTTCGCGGGGACGATTTAGGGCACCATTGATAGCCTCAGAAAAATAGTTTTTCTTGGCTTCGAAAATTTGCTTGTAGTATTTCCTGGTTATTGCCTTGTAGATCGAGAGGTTCTCGTCTGAAGAGCTTCTTTTCCAGGCTGCTTCTGCCCTTCTGCGCTCTTGCTTCAGTAACGCCAGCTGGTTGTTGAACCAGCCGGAGTTATTTTTCCTGATCTGGGTCTTTCGTTTCGGCGCTATCAAGTCAGCTGACTGCAATAGTGCCGTGTTTATGGCCTCCAGTGTTTCTTCCGCTGTTTGGTGCAGCTGAATTGTGTTTATTTTTCCCCCTAACGTGACTTTGAAGAGTTCCGAGTGGAGCTTCTTCTGACATCTGGTCCAGTGGGTTGTCGCTGGATTTGATGTTTTAGTTAAGGGGGGGAAATCGGAAATAATGAATTTAATTGCATGGTGATCTGTCCATGGCAATGGTTCATTTTCCAAGATTTTTATTTCCAGATCTTGTCTGAAAATAAGATCAAGCGTGTGACCTGAAGCATGTGTGGGCCCACATACTAGTTGCTGAAGCCCTAATCCTTCCAGATGGTTGATGCAGGTGTCGGCAATGGGGTCTTGCGGGGAGTTGGCCCAGAGGTTGAAGTCCCCGAGCAGCAAAAGGTGTTTGCTGTTCAGGGTATAAGTGGAGACAAAGTCCGTCAAAGATGGGAGCAGCTGCGATTTGGGGCCAGGTGGCCTATAGCAGAGTAGAATCCGGACGGACTCCTGGCCGTTTACTTGCAGTTGTAGAGTAAGGGTTTCCATGAATGGAAGAGGGTTTTGGAGGCTTGGTTTTGTGATTGCAAGATGAGTCTTATGGATCACCGCCAGTCCTCCTCCTCTTTGCCCTATTCTGTTTTCCGTTATAATACGGTAGTTTTCTGGCACCAATTCTCCTAGAATGGCGTTACAGTCGGCTGTGAGCCAGCTCTCTGTAATAAAGAGGCAGTCTAAGTCATGTTGTAGTAAGAAATCATGGATTTCTAATCGGTGTTTTACTGCCGATCTCGTGTTGATCAAAGCACATGATATGTGCTTGGGCCGGGGTAAATGGTGATTTCTGGCAGTCGATCGTCGATCGATCCTCAGAAGCCGCAGATTTCTTAGGGCTTTTTTGGTGGCGGCCGGCAGAGTTGCGGCAAATCGACCGAGATCCCAAATGTTCTCTGCCGAGTATTGCCGATTAATCATGACCGATGTGGAACCAGGGGCGGGGGGGGGGGGTGGATTCACAAGGATAACCGAATCCTCTGATCCTGGTTTGGTCCAGAGGAAGGCGAAAAAAACCCTGACCACGCTGTGCCAATCTGCTGTGGTAGGGAAAAAAAATTCCTTCCTGACCCCTAAAGAGGCGATCGGGTTAAGCCCTGGATCAAGTTGTAATGACTTTAAGAGGGATGGGGCAGGGTGGAGCAAGATGGCCGCCGACCTGGCAGCAGCATTCAGGCTGGGGGGTACCAGGTAGAGTGGCGCCTGGGGGGCAAACAAAGATGATCGGAGAGCAAGGGGGCTCTACTGGGGTAGGGGGGGGGGGCTATGTGGCTCAGTTACTGAGGTAGAGCCGACTGTTGGGGGGTGGAGAGCGGCGCGCCGCTAGGCCGCGGATGAAGCCGCGGCCTTTCCTGAGTAGCGGCTGCCGCGAACCTCCACCGATCGGCGCGGATGAAAGAAAACACCGCTCCCGAGGGCAGCGGTGGTTTGTAGGGCTAGCTGCCGGCAAGGACGCCCGCGGGGAGTGGAGGTAAGGAGCGGGGAAGAAACTGTGGGGATTGGGGGAGGCTGCAGCGGCTTGTCCTGAAAAGGACGGCCGCCTGCTGCTTCCAAGAGAAGGCTTACCAGGTCCGGTGCACTGGGGGAAGCCGGGGGAAGCCGTGGAAGTCCAGGAGGGGGGAGAGAGGCTCATCCGAGTGGCCAGTGGAGGGTGGATGGATGACAGGGAGGTGGAACTCCTGCCTGCCTGTCTGTGAGGCCGAAGCCGCACAGTGGGAGGACCCTGCACTATCCCTGAGAGAGAGACTCGTTTGAGAGCGTCCTACTCTCTCGGTGTCTAACTCTGATCATAAGCAAACATCATCACATATGGGTGCATCTGATTGGCTCATTCATATGGTCTTCTCGTATTACATCTGCTTCTTCACCACGAGGCAAGCATATATATATACTATATATATATATACATACACATCGCAACAAGAACAAAATAATAATAAAGAATAATAAAGAAGAACAATATTTGAGTGGTTAGAAGAGAGAGAACATAAACACAAAATAATCATTTTATCAACTCCATCTCACTATCACTGTCCTTCAGTGCCACCTATCAGAACCCATCAGTACCACCTATCAGTGCCCATGAGTGCTGCGTTATCATAAGTGGCCATCACTGCAGTGAAAGAGAAAGATTACCTGTTTGCAAAAATATTTAATAAACTATGAAATTATTATTTTATTTTATTTTTAATTTGGTATTTTTTCGTTTGTTTACCAAAAAAAATAAAAATACCATTGATGATTAAATAGCACCAAAAGAAGGCTCTATTTGTGTCCAAAACAATTATAAAAATGTAATTTGGGTACAGTGTTGCATGAACGCAAAATTGTCATTCAAAGTGCAGCAGCGCTGCCAACACTGGAGCGGTGTGCTGGCAGGACGGTAAAAAAAGTCCTGTTAGACGCATCTTTGCAGCTTGTAGGAGCGATGTGTATACCACTCCTCCACCATTCCTGCCCATTGAAATCAATGGGCAACACCGCCAAACCGCCGGCAAAGCATTGATGCAGCGGCACTGTTTGCAGGCAGTTTTGACACTTAGCGGGGGTTAAAAGCACCCTGCTAGTGGCCAAATAGCGCTGCAAGAATGCTCTGGTCAGGAAGGGAGAAAAATATTCCGGGGCGGAAGCGGTTAAATGCAAATAAGAAAAGAATGCTTAATAGATGCTTAAAAATGGTGTGAAGATTATTTGGGTAAGTAAAGTCAATAAAACATTAAATAAGTAAACTGGTTTATACTAAAACTTCTAATTTTCGTCTGGTTTGCAAAGGTGTTGACGATCTTCAGACACTAAAAGGGTTAAAATTAGAAAATATTAGCTTTAAATAGCTTTTAAAAAAATTTAACTAGAAGGCAATTTTGGCAAAGTTTCAGCAAACATAAAATTGGCAATGTCCCTGAAAAATCTTCCATGAGATGTGCCACTCATCATCCCTCATTAATTAAAAGTGAAGAAGGGCAAAGAAAACATTATTTTTTTTCGTGAATTCTAACAAGAGTTTTTAGTAGAGATGATGGTTGGCTCAATGTGGGAAGCAGATTGCTGTGGGTGTAATAAGCACGATATTGGAGTAAACTACACACAGATGGAGCCCCGCTAAATTACTAAAATTGATTGCATACCTGTACCGCTTTCATAACAGAGAACACATCACTTGCCAACTGAGTTTGGAAAGAGGGAACATATCAAGTCGGAAGATATGCCTGTGAAAGATTTCATTGATTCTTAGTATTAAAATCGCACAAAAAAATCATACATTGCAGATTATTATTTGTTAGATGTTATGTCGGCATTCGTTTACTTATTTCAAGCTTTTTGTCCTTTATTTTCACGTGACGATCCTGCCAGTAACACACTTCCTGTCCTAGGGTGACAACGTTCACTCACTGTACTGTATCAATGGAGGGTCAGCCAGGGGTGGGGCCTTGGGTGCTGTGTTGAGGCGGCGTACTCCTGGTGCCGCTCCTAGCTGGCAGAAAGGAAAGCTATTCCACTCCTGTCACAAGGAGCAGCTGCCGAAACTTGCTGGAGGGAGGATTAGGTTTTCTTCTCCCTCCAGCCTGCAGGGGGCGATAGACAGGTGACAGACTGTCCTTTTTCTCTCCCCTTGTCAAGTGACTTATCACATGACTGGAGAGAGGAGAAAGACACTGCCTTCATTCCAGGAGAGCTGTGAGTACAAGTGGAAATGGGGGGGGGGGGCAACTGATGTAAGGGGACACTCTGATGGGGACACATTGTGTATGGAGGCACTTTGATGGGGATACATTGTGTACAGGGGCACTCTAATGGGGACACATTGGGCCAGATTCAGAAAGAATTAGATTCCTGCAGAGTATCAGAGATACTCTACGCCGCCGTACTTTACCTGGCTCTAGGAGGAATTCAGAGAGATTTTGGCCCTTAAGGTACGGCGGCGTAGTGTATTTCTCCCGGCGGAATTAAACTACGCGATTAGGGGGCGTGAGGCATTTAAATTAAGTGCGTCCCCTGCGGCGATCGAACTGCGCATGCTCCGTTCAGAAATTTCCCGCCGTGCATTGCACGAAATCACGTCGTTACGTCATTTTTTTTTGAGTAGCGTCGTTTATGGACATTCCTATTCCCGGACGACTTACGCAAAAAAATAAAATAAAATTGAAAGTCGACGCGGGAACGACGGCCATACTTAACATTGGCAGCGTAACGTTAGACCAGCTAATATTTGGTTTAAATGACGTACACGATTGCGAATGACGCTCGTAACTTCGTGGATCGCCGGAAAAAACTCATTTGCATACCCCGACGCTGAAAATGACGCAAACTCCACCCAGCGGCCGCAAAAAGATTGCAGCGTAGATCCGAAGGCGTACGAAGACGTAAGCCTGTCAGATCGAAGCCCAACGCCGCCGTATCATGGATTCAAACTAGTGATACGGCGCGCGAAATTACTCCTGTCTAACACCAGTTAGACAGGCGTAATGGCTCTCTGAATCTGGCCCTCTGTGTATAGGGGCACTCTGATGGGGACACATCGTGTATGGGGGCACTCTGATGGGGACACCTGGGGTAAAGGGGCGACACCTGAAAGGGAACAGATGATCAGTGACATGTCAGGGGAAGAACAGGGAGATGTTCTGTTTACACTGACATCTCCCTGTTCCTCAGCTCTGTGACCCGATCGCGGGACACAGGCGGACATCAAGTCCACGGGTCCCGCAGGAACGGTCACGGAGCTTAAGCGTGTGACCACGTGGCTCGCAAATTAAAGGGGACTGTTAAGCCCCATACACACGGTCTGACTTTTTGACAACGAACTTCAAAATGAGCAGGTTTTTAAAAAATCCATCCGTGTGTATGCTGCATTGGAAAAACGTTTTCGGTTTTCATCGGACAAAAGTTCACTCTGCAAACGGACAAACTTTTTGGCAACAAAAGTCCTATGGTGCAAAGTCCTATCATGTGCACATGAGTCGATTGAACTAAAATCCAAAGTACAAACACGCATGTTCAAATCAACCAACAATAGCAGAACTTGACCAAAGGGTGGCAGTAAAGAGCAGAAAAGAGATGAAAAACCATTTGATTTTGGGAAAGTTTGTTGAAAAAGTCCTGCCGTGTCTATGCATACCAAGCTTAAAGCCAACGCCCTTCAAACAAAAATCCACGGAAAAGTTTGTTTGAAGTCCGGCCGTGTGTATGAGGCTTAAGACATAATTCCTTGATTATGATAGACTGGTGTGGCATTCTGTTCTTCAGAAAGTGATTCATACAGGAAACATTCAGGATAACATCTTCTGCCACACAATCTATAAGCATATGTAGGCACATCGTGACACCAGGAAATATAGTAACTTTTAGCCTCAATTCATATAGCTATGACTCAGGTGTTCTTAGAGAGGACCATTATTTTCAGCTCTCTCCTTCCCTTCCACCATGATCAAGCCACAATCTTTGGTGCACTCCTAACCATGGAACCTAACTTTGTCTGTGATTCCATGCCTGAAATGCATGCCAGAGCTGTATTAGATACTCAACAGATTGCTACCAGATATAGGAAAGAGTTTGGGACTTTATATGAAGCAGGCGGCCCATTGAACAACATGAAGATTTCAACTAGAGTCTGCCATAGGAGGCTGCAGTTGGGATTTTTATGCCTGCACACACATACCAGGGCAAATTTAAATAAAATAAATAAATAAAATACAAAGAATGTAACAATATAACCATTTTCCAAAATCTGAATTTCAAATAGAATACATTTGAATTTAAAATAAATTCAAGTTCAAATAGAATGGAAAAGAATAGAATATAGTAGAAAAGAAAAGAACAGAATAGAAAATAAGAAAAAATAATAGAAAAAAAACAATAGAATAGAATGGAATAGGAAGTATATAACCATTTTCTAAAATTCAAATTTCAAATAGAATAGATAGATAGATAGATAGATAGATAGATAGATAGATAGATAGATAGATAGATAGATAGATAGATAGATAGACTGGGCAGTCTCTTTCCCTGGGCACTTTTCTGAGCAGTCTCTTTCCCTGGGGACTTTTTGCTGGGCAGTCTCTTCCCTGGGCACTGTTTGGGCAGTTTCTTTCCCTGGGCACTGTTTGGGCAGTCTCTTTCCCTGGGCACTCTTTGCTGGGAAGTCTGTTTGCTGGGCTAGATGGTCTCTTTTCTTAGCAGTCTCTTTGCTGGACTGGGCGGTCTCTTTGCTGGACTAAGCTGGGTGGTCTCTGTGCTGGACTGTGGCTGTCTCTAATGCACTGGGAATGTCTCTGCTGCTACGCATTTGGAAATGTCTCTTTGCTGCACATTTGGGAATGTCTCTTTGCTGCATATTTGGGAATGTCTCTTTGCTGCACATTTGGGAATGTCTCTTTGCTGCATATTTGGGAATGTCTCTTTGCTGCACATTTGGGAATGTCTCTTTGCTGCACATTTGGCAATGTCTCTTTGCTGCATATTTGGGAATGTCTCTTTGCTGCATATTTGGGAATGTCTCTTTGCTGCACATTTGGGAATGTCTCTTTGCTGCACATTTGGGAATGTCTCTTTGCTGCACATTTGGGCATGTCTCTTTGCTGCACATTTGGTAATGTCTCTTTGCTACACATTTGGGAATGTATTTGCTGCATATTTGGTAATGTCTCTTTGCTACACATTTGGGAATGTATTTGCTACATATTTGGGAATGTCTCTTTGCTGCACATTTGGGAATGTCTCTTTGCTGCACATTTGGGAATGTCTCTTTGCTGCACATTTGGGAATGTATTTGCTGCACATTTGGGAATGTCTCTTTGCTGCACATTTGGGAACGTCTCTTTGCTGCATATTTGTGAATGTCTCTTTGCTACACATTTGGGAATGTCTATTTGCTCAGTATATGGGGGTGCATGCTTTGGTCCATATGAGTCGCAGGCCTTGTGTACATCTAGCTGCCATTGGCTGTATACAAATGTTGACACACATATTTTAGTCTTGCATTTGATTGTAGAAATCAATGCAAGACTAAAATATGCGTGTCAACATTTGTTGTTGTTGGCAGCTTAACTGCAAAACTTATGAATAAACACCTTTAAAAAAAGAAATGTCTCTGAGCTTACTTTTGGTAAATATTCCAATTTTGTAGCACATTTTACTGCATTGCTTTTTATTTAATTCCATACATACATACTTTTTATTTAATTTACATACATACATACTTTTATAGCCCCCCCCCCCCAAAAAAATGTTTTACTTGCATCCCTGTTCTCTAAAGGGGCGGTTCTAGGGGGTGGTCCTAGGGGTAGGTAGGGGCTTAGTCAGGGGAGGGGGGGTGAGTTCCACCACCTTTTCTCTGAGAAAAAAAGCCACAAACAGACCTAATAGCTTGAGGGATAGTAATACAAATAGTATATATATGTAAAATAATATACTGTATAATAGAATAAAATATAAAGCTAGGAAACACATTGATGAATGAGAACTAGATAGCTGGCGGGATATTGATAGAGATAGAATAGTCTTTTATCACAGCCCAAAGTAAGGGATAATCCTATTTTAAAGTGGTTGTTAACCCACTTTTTTGACTTTTACCTACACGTAAGCCTATCATAAGGCTTACCTGTACGGTTTAGGACAGGGTTCCTCAAACTACGGCCCGCGGGCCACATGCGGCCCGCGGAGGACTTTAAACCGGCCCGCCCGACGCTGAGAGGCAATGCTGGTTACACAGCAATCCCGCTGTGTCACAGAGATCAGTTCTGGCGCGCTGTGAGAAATGTCCCATCCTCCTCCTCCTAGACTAGCTCGTGTGATAGAGCCAGTGTGCTGTCTGTCACACAAGCTCGTCTAGGAGGAGGAGGGCGGGACATTTCTCACAGCGCGCCATAACTGTTACTACAGTGAGAGCACAGCACAACGTGGGAGTCAGAGCCAGACCGTGACACAGCACAGCGTGTCAGAGCACAGCGTGTCAGAGCACAGTAAGGAGAAGGCTGTGAGAGGGTGACAATGGTGAGTGAGGGGGGGGGGGGGGGGTCTTGGCTTCCAATGATGATGATGATGATTTTGTGATAATGGGGGGGGGACAGATGGCTTCCAATGATGATGATGATTTTGTGATAATGTGGGGGGGGGGGGGGACACATAGCTTCCAGTGATGAAGATGATTTTGTGATAATGGGGGGGGGGGGGTGGTGGCTTGCAATGATGATGATGATGATTTTGTGATAATGGGGGGGGGACAGATGGCTTCCAATGATGATGATGATTTTGTGATGATGGGGGGGTGGCTTGCAATGATGATGATGATGATGATGATAATGGTGTTGTGATAATGGGGGGGGGGGGGGCAGATGGCTTGCGATGATGATGATTTTGTGATGATGGGGGGGGGGGGGGTGGTGGCTTGCAGTGATGATGATGGTTTTGTGATAATGGGGGGGGGGACAGATGGCTTGCGATGATGATGAGTTTGTGATGATGGGGGGAGATGGCTTGCAATGATGCGATGATGATGATGGCGATGGCTTGCGATGATGATGATTTTGTGATGATGGGGGGGGGGGGGGAGAGATGGCTTGCGATGATGATGATGATGAATATTTTGTGATGATGGGGGCGTAGAAGGCTTGCCATGATGATGATGATGATTTTGTGATGAGGGGGGGGAGATGGCTTGCGATGATGATGATGATTTTGTGATGATGGGGGGGGGAGATGGCTTGCAATGATGATGATTTTGTGATGGGGGGGGGAGATGGCTTGCGATGATGATGATTTTGTGATGATGGGGGGGGGGGGGGAGATGGCTTGCGATGATGATGATTTTGTGATGAGGGGGGGGGAAATTGTTCATAGTTTTTTTATAGTCCGGCCCTCTAACGGTCTGAGGGACAGTGAACCGGCCCCCCGTTTAAAAAGTTTGAGGACCCCTGGTTTAGGAGATATTCCCCTCGCAATGCACCGCTGATTGCAGCGGCGCATGCGCAGGGGATATCCACGGCGAAAGGACCGGCAGCCGCCGACCCACTGCCGATTTAAAATCTCCCGCGCGCACGCGCGGGAGTGACGTCATCGCCGCTCCAGCCAATCACAGTGCTGGAGCGGCGATACCCGGAAGACACGCCGGAGCAAGATGACATCTCATTCGGCGTGGACCAGGTAAGTGTTCTTTACCTCGTTCCGAGGTAAGTATTACATAATCAGCTAGTATGCGGTGCATACTAGCTGATTATGCCTTTTGCCTTGCAGGTTCACAAAAAAAAAAATTGTATATGCGGTTTACAACTGCTTTAAATCAGCTCTGCAGACATATAGGAATGTGTGAGAACAATGCAATTAAAACATAATCTTCAGAGAATTTATTGCTTGATATTTTCAGCTTTCAATCATTGGAAGGTTCACTTAAAAGTAAATATTTCCCATAGAATTTTTTTAACACGGTCCATATATAGGGCTTGTATAGGTTAGACTACGATTATCTCATGGTAAGTTTTAATGATCTGGACCTGATGCACATACAGTAAAACAAACTATGCCAGATATATATTTCAAATTTTCTTAAAAAAGAAAATAGAAAAACTAAAAATATTTTAATCAACTCTATAAGGCAGGAGAACCTCGACCCATACCATGATAGGGTAACCAGTTAGAAGAGAGATCAACTAACAACCACATTCGCTGTTTCTCTGCCCCCATTTTTTTCTCTTCCATTTGTGTACGTGGCCAGGTACAACACACTAGGTGAATTTTAAACTGAGCTTTTAGTTAGTGCTTGCAAATAAGTTATTCATTAGATTTGCACCTTGTTTTAGGTAATGTTTTGTACTTAATATTGTAAGACTTAACTTTGTGCTATCTTTAACCGGTTCCTGACCGGCTCACGCAGATATACTGCAGCAGAATGTGTCTCCTGGGCGAAATCCTGTATATATATGGCTTCACCAGAAGACCCACCAGAGGGCACGCGCATGCCCCCTGCACGGCAGGAAACTCGATGCGCAGGGCCGTCGGCAATGCACGATCGCATGCACGAGCGGGAGCACGGGGGTTTGTGTATGTAAACACACAAATCCCCGTGCTGTCTGAGAAGACAAGACAGATCGTTTCTTTCTACAAAGTAAAAAAAACGATCTGTCATCTCCTATAGTCAGTCAGGGGCACAGTTAGAACACAAAATAGGGAACACAGTTGACCCCTTCATTGCCCCCTAGTGTTAACCCCTTCCCTGCCAGTCACATTTACATAGAAATTAGTGCATTTTTATAGCACTGATCGCTCTGTAAATGTCAATGGTCCCAAAAAATGTGTTAAAAGTGTCCGACCTGTCCAATGCAACATCGTAATACCGCAAAACATGGCAGATCACCGCCCTTACTAGTAAGAAAATATAAACGCCATATAAATGCCATAAATCCTTCCCATAGTTTGTAGACTCCATAACTTTTGCGCAAACCAATCAATAAAACATCTGTAGCTGCAATACTCACCTCCGATCCGGAGCTGTTCTCAATATGTCCCAGTGTGACTCAGCCTGGAAGACTGAGATCAGACTGGTGCAATGAAATCAGAAGTGCAAAGCATCATAGATTTGTCCCATAAGGGGGGTCGCCACTGCATCCCGTTCTCTCAAGGGTATTGATACAGAGAGTAGATCTGATGCCAACATATCACTCTCTGCATCATACAGAACCTCCCACCTTCCCAGCGTAGGAAGAAAACTTTTCAGTCCAAGGGAGTGTAAGAGGACACAGGGCCACACAATGAGATGTTAAGTGACCCTTCTCGGCAGCAGCCCAGTGGTAGTGGTGCCCCGATGTGCATGCTGGGAAGGGATACCTAAGGGCAGATGCCGTTTTTCGGGGTCCTTTGCCTCGTGGCCTTCCTGGCGCGAGGCATATGTGTGATTCCAGCCCTAGGACCACGTTGGTCCGAGGCTGTATTTCTAGCAAGTAGGCCCAGCTATGCTGGCTGGGCCCTATGATTCAAGAGGGGATCCCAAGCTGTCCATCCAATTGGGGGAAGCTGCTTAACGAAGGAAACCGGGGAAGGAATTGCCCTGGAGGAGACCAAGCAAAGCAAGCTGATGTCTCGGGGTAGGCCTGGTGACCTCGTTATAAAAGGGATCCACTACTCAATTTGTCTTACAGTCTGCTGGATCGGCTTAACCTGCCTAGCGGTAATCCCGAGTCAGGCTCGGGGTGAATTTTACATACCAAAAACGGTAACCCCGAGCCTGACTAGGGATCGCATTGCAGGATACAGGGGGAAGTTATTTACCTTGGATCCCTGGATCCTGCGATGTGTCCCGCTGTGTGTGCAAGCTGTCATCTCGTTTGATTCACATACTGGTGACTGCCGACTGCTGCCGAGCTCCGTTCCCAAGTGGCGTGACGCACGGGGGCGGAGTTCGGCGCCAAATTAAAAAAAGTAAAAACACAGTATAGATAAAATATACTGTAATCTTACAGATTACAGTCTGTATCAAATAATTACACATCCCTTTGTCCCTAGTGGTCTGCCCAGTGTCCTACATGCACTTTTATATAATAAAAACTGTTCTTTCTGCCTGGAAACTGGAGATTGTCCATAGCAACCAAAAAGTGTACCTGTATGTCAAAAGTGGTTTTAGACAGCTAGAAAACAGCGATAATAAATTATAACCACTTGTAGAATTGAGCGATAGCGATTTGTGGGGAAATTCGTCATCAAACAAAAAAAATATTGACAGCGACAATTCTGCAAGTGAACAAATTTCAGTGATTTTGATTTGATTACATTATTGAATAATTTTTATTATAATTATATTATTATTTGTTATAATTATTTATAGTTATTTATTATAAACTTTATCATACCCGGGAGGTCTACTAGACTCTTGTTTGGACAGATTTAAGTTATTCCTAAGAATTACAGGCCTACAATATAAAACGCAAAATAATCGTACCACTTTTAGAACCAAAAATCTGAAAAAATCATACCGCCAGGGAGGTTAAAGGCTCTTTTGCTGTAAAGCAGGAAGTTTGGGACTGAAATCCTGTGGCAGAGGATCCCCTGACTATCCATATTTTGTTCTCAGATGGTCTGTGGCAGAGACTGTTTCTATACTGTCCGTGCATCATTCCGGCTGCTGGGCCATGTGAGAGGGGTCTATCCGGGTGAGCAATACCCACTCAGGAGAGAGTGGTGAATACTGGAACTTAGATACTTTTTGTACATTCTGTACCACGTACCCGGACCTTCCCATTCTCTCTTTATTCTCCACTTTCTTCACTTTTATGCATCAAAATTAAAATCGAACAGTTGAAGGCTTTACATCTTGTGTGGACATTGCAATTTCCACAGACTTTCTTCCCCTGGACAACAAACTTAGAGGTAACGTGCAAAACCCAAAATCTCAACCAGCAGCTTCTACAGGGGTAGTGCTACAACAGTCTGCTTTAACATTCTGTTGCTTCAGATGTGGAGAAGGTACATACAAACCTATTAGCGATACTGGAGTAGATTCATGTACAGATCCGACGGTGTATCTACTGATACACCGTCGGATCTGTGAGATCCGACGCTCGGATCTATGCGGCTGATTCCTCGAATCAGGTTCCGCATAGATCTCCCTTAGAGCCGACTGGTGTAAGTGAGTTACACTGTCGGTTCTTAGGCTGCATTCTCCCGCCGTCCGCTAGGTGGCGCTTCTTTTTTTCTACGCGACGAATATGCAAATGAGGAGAACCGCCGATTCAGAACCGAACGCCCGGCCGTCGCTTTTTTTTTTACGTAGTTTGCGTTCGTCTTGTTCCGGCGGATCATTACCCTGCTATATGCGGGGTAAGTGCGGCGGATCCTATGTTAAGTATGGCCGTCGTTCCTGTGTCGAGTTTTGAATTTTTTACGTCGTTTACTTAAGTCGTCCGGGAATAGGGCCATACGCTAATTGCGTTAACATCGAAAACAATGACGTCCTTGCGACGTCATTTAAAGCAATGCACGTCGGGAAAATTTGCGCAGTACGATCGGCGCGGGGACGCGCGTGATTTAAATAGTAAACTCCCCCTAGCCGCGGAATTTGCATTCCGCCGGGGGATTTACGATCCGCCAGGGCTAATTACGAGGCAAGTGCTTTCTGAATACAGCACTTGCCTCAAAAACTGGTGCAGGCGGATCGTAAAAAAGATAGATCACGCGGATCAAGAGATCCGCTGATCTACATGAATCTACCCCACTGACTTTTGGTTCAGAAAATGCGTTTTTCCCCGCGATTTTGTACAGGTCATTGGCATCAATGTAAAACGCCCAAGCCGCCCGATTTGCACGACAAAAAAAGGTCCGGGACTTGTTTGAAATTCAGGCGTTCAGCGTCACACGTTTTGCAGTGGAGATGTGAACCATCTCCATAGAGAATAATGTTATTTATCCCCTCTAGCGTCTTTGAGCATCGCGCTTCAGGCGACAAAACGCTCAGGTGTGAATGCAGCCTTAGAGAGGACCATTATTTTTAGCTCTCCCCTTCCCTTCCACCATGGTCAAGCTGCAATCTTTGGTGCACTTCTAACCTTGGAACCTAACTTTGGGCCAGATTCTCAGCTGAGATACGACGGTGTATCTCAGATACACCGTCGTATCTCAGTTTTTTTCAATGGGTATCTATGCATGTGATTCTTAGAATCACTTACGCATAGATACACTAAAGTTCCGACAGATGTAAAACAATTACACCGTCGGGTTCGTAGATGTAATGACAACGCCGGCCGCTAGGTGGCCTTTACGTTGTTTTCTCATTTGCCTATGCAAATGAGCCTAATACGCCGATTCCCGAACGTTTTTACGCCGCCCCGTCGCCGTTTACGTCGTTTACGTAAGGTTTTTCCGGCATAAAGATAAAGCAGGCCAAAGATGGCGCATCCTATGTTAAGTATGGACGCCGTGACCACGGCAAATTTGAAAGTTTTTACGTCGTTTGTGTAACTCGTCTGTGAATGGGGATTTACGTCGATTACGTTCATGTCGAAAACACCGTCATAATTTGGAGCATGCGCACTGCGATTTTACTATGGGCCGGCGCATGCGCAGTATGTTCGGCGCGGGGGCACGCTTAATTTAAATACAAGCCGCCCCCTTCGATTTACGCGGGGATACGCCGGACCATTTAGGCCCCTTTCACATGAGCGGACCATTCGTCCGCTAATTACAAGTCCGTTTACGGACTTGTAATGGGCCCCTATGGGAGCGGATCCGTTAGCGGATGATGCATCCGCTAACGTCCGCCTAAGATCCGCGTCCGTCTGGATCCGTTTTGCGGACGGAAGAAAACCCTATTTTTCTTCCGTCCGGTGGAACGGATCGGATGCAAACGGACAGACGGTCCGTTTTCATCCGATTCCCCATAGGGGATAGCGGAGGAGAGACAGACTGTGCAGGGACCGCCCTGTCTGCCGACGGCTGAGCGGGACCCCCCGCTTAGCCGACGAAAACGGAGCGGACCGAAAAACGGACGGCTCCGTGTGAAAGGGGCCTTACACTACCCCGCCGCAAACTACGGAGCAAGTGCTTTGACAATACAGCACTTGCTCTAGTAAGTTGCGGTGGCGTAGTATAAATGGCTTACGCTACGTCGGCGCGGGATCTACGATAATCTGGCCCTTTGTCTGTGATTTTATTTGGAAACTTGGCTAATGAGAAGTCTTATGAGGATACACATCCTATTGAGAATAAGAATTTTTTTTGAGAGAAAAGTGGGACTTAAAAAGCCGGTTCACACAGGGGCGACTTGGGATCCGACTTGAAGTCGCCCCAAGTCACGCAAAATGTCAAATTCCATGTTAGTCAATGAGACCCATCTTAATGTACACTACTGAAGTCGCTCCGACTTTAGAAAAGGTTCCTGTACTACTTCAATCCGACTTCTAGGCGGCTTGTACCCATTGATTTCAATGGAAGTCGCTTCCAAAGTCGGATCGTATCTTAACTGAAGAAACAATACAGAAAGAGAAAATTGTTTTCTCAGGCAAACCCCTCCCTCCCCCTTCCTCCCACAGAGCTGATTGTTGTTTGATTGGCCACTGGAAAGTCGCCTGTCCTGGAGGCGACTTGAAGTTGCCTTGTAAGTTGCCCCAAGTCGCGCTGTGGTGTGCGCTCAGGTCGTGTCTAGATCGCCTCACAAAGTTGCATCCAGAGTCATGGTGTCCCTGTGTGAACGGCTCTATAGGTACCGAAAAGATATTTAAACATAGTAAATAGAAAAATGTAATTTTATTGGTAAACAATACAGCAGCTGCTGACTTTAAAAAAAACTAACACTCACCTGTCCAAGTCGCCCGTGACGTCGGCAGCCGAAGCCGAGCGGTAGCTCGGCTCTCGACTTCCCCTGCCACCATCCTCTGTAAGGGAATTGGGAAGTGGAGCGATGCGGCTTCACTGTCCGGTTCCCTACTGCGCATGCGCGAGTCGCGCTGTGCACTTCCCAATGGTTCCTGTTGTGTTCTGGGAGCCAAGTGTTTCCCAGAACACAACGGGGGGTGACGCGGATGGGCCGGACTCCCGCAGGAGTCTATACCTGGAAGTGGTGCAAATACCTGTTTTTACAGGTATTTGCACCCCCTCCCCCTGAAAGGTGTCACATGTGACACCGGAGGGGGGAGGGTTCCGAAAAAGCGAAGGTTCACTTTTGGGTGAACCTCCACTTTAAGCTAAACATGTAGAGTAAGTGCCGGTTTACACAGGGGCATCCCGACTTACAGCGTGACTTTGCACGGTGACTTCAGCGTGACTTGGAGCAACTTACAACGCAATTTAAAGTTGCCTCCAGGACAGGCGAATTTGGCTTGTGGCAAATCACAGAATAATCAGCTCTGTGGGAGGGAGGGGTTTGCCTTAACCATTTTCTTTTTCTGTAAAGTTGCTTCAGTTAAGACAGAGATCTGACTTTGGAGCAACTGCCATTGAAATCTATGGATACAAGTTGTCTACAAGTTGCCTTGAAGTAGTACAGGAACCTTTTCTGAAGTCAGAGCGTGTTTAGTAGTGTATTTCTCATGTCGCGCGACTTGGGGTGACACAAGTCTGATCCCAAGTCGCTGTAGTGTGAACCACCACTAAGAAGTGGTTTCAGTGTAATGTTGTTTTTAAAAGAAACTTTGTTTACTAATAAAATTACATTATTTTATTTACTTTGTTTAAATATCTTTTCGGTACCTTAAAGCCTTGTACGCACGATCAGTCCATCCGATGAGAACGGTCTGAAGGACTGTTGTGATAGGTTAACCAATGAAGCTGACTGATGCTCTGATGTGCCTACACACCATCAGTTAAAAAAACGATCGTATCAGAACGCGGTGACGTGTATAAAACACAACGACATGCTGAAAAAAAAGTTCAATGCCTCCAAGCATGCGTCGACTTGATTCTGAGCATGCATGGATTTTTAACAGATTAAAGCAAGTTGGCTTTTTTTTAACCTAAGGTTAAATAACCTGTGGGGCCCACACACGATCGGTTTTGACTGATGAAAGTGGTCCATCAGACTGTTATCCTCTGGCTAACCTATCGTGTGTACGAGGCCTTAAAGTCCCACTTTTCTCGCTCTCTCAAAAAGTGAAATGCATTCCAGATCTGTATTAGCTACTCAAAAGATTGCTACTAGAGTCTGTCATAGGAGGCTGCAGTTGGGATTTTTACGCCTGCACACACATACTTGGGCAAATTAGGACAATAGCCAGTTACATAGTTATATAGTAGGTGAGGTTGAAAAAAGACACAAGTCCATCAAGTCCAACCTATGTGTGTGATTATATGTCAGTATTACATTGTATATCCCTGTATGTTGTGGTCGTTCAGGTGCTTATCTAATAGATTTTTGAAACTATCGATGCTCCCCGCTGAGACCACCGCCTGTGGAAGGGAATTCCACATCCTTGTTGCTCTTACAGTAAAGAACCCTCTACGTAGTTTAAGGTTAAACCCCTTTTGTTTTCATTTTATTGAGTGGCCACATGTCTTGGTAAACTCCCTTCTGCCAAAAATTTGTATCCCTTTTGTGGGGTCACCAGTACGGTATTTGTAGAATTGAAATAATCCCCTCGCAATCGTCTCTTCTCCAGAGAGAATAAGTTCAGTGTTTGGCAACCTTTTTTCATAACTAACATCCTCCAGACCCTTTTTTAGCTTTGCCCATCTTTGTACTCGGTCCATTTCCAGTACATTCTTCCTGAGGACTGGTGCTTTAGAACTGGACAGCATACTCCTGGTGCGGCTGGACCAGGGTCTGGTAGAGTGGGATAATTATAATTTCATCTCTGGAATTAATCCCCTTTTTAATGCATGCCAATGTTTAGTTTGCTTTGTTAGCAGCAGCTTGGCATTACATGTCATTGCTGAGTCTATCATCTACTAGGACCCCAGGTCGCTTCCATCATAGATTCCCCCTATTGTTGACCTACCAGCGTATCTTTGAAGTTTTGGCTAGTTCATGGCTTAAATTGAAAATTCATGGTAGGGTTCAAAGTTCAAGAACTACAAGGTTCAAGGCAAGATCATTCAAGGAATTGTCCAGGGAGCTGTCCAGCATGCCAGGTGTCTTAGCAAGAAGAGACATCACCAGAAATATTGGAGTTTGCAGGTTCAGACCTGAGTCCAGACATAGTGCCACCTGTCAACTCAACATGGTGTGTTTGTTTTGCTGTTATGCAAAGCATGTGAACAGCCCACTTCAGCTGTTTTGCAGATGGTTGGGGGGGGGGGGGGCAATGAAATAATGGGTCAACTTCCTGTTTTACCACCAAACATGTAAGAGAGGACTAACTGTGTATGTACTGCCCACCTAGGGATATAAAATATAAAAATGAATTGGCTGGTTTTGATTGCACACAAATCTAAAGAGACTGCTGTTGTGTGTGTATTGTATCTTCAATGCCTATATGTTCGATGTAAGATACTGCAAATCCATGTGAGACTGCATCATGTGGCTGCGCTCTCAAGTTCTTTTTATTGAAGCTGTTGGCTGACAAAGAGGAAGACGGCCAAACCGATCTCGTTAATACTGGTGGTGGCTAGTGGTAAGAGATTGTGAGTCTTTGTGTGCACTAACTCTATAAGGGGTATTGCTTGGTTTAGATAACCTGTAACTGATGGAGAGTAGTGTGCAAGGTAGACAAAACCCTGTGTGCCAGTCTCCTGAAGAACAAAGTCTACTAACAGAAGATGCTACTTGTGTCTGGATGGGGAAGCTTTGGGTCCTTGTGATCATTGGCCCCATGCATTACCTGGCCTACCTCATCCCTGTACCCCTCAGTACCTCTTGATCGGTGACAGAGCTCTTACACATATATAATGTTTGTTGGTATGTTGCCAAGATGAGACTAAGCACTGGAGCGCAGCTGGGAAGTAAATCCAGTCCAAAGTGCATCCATTAAGAAGGATGCGATTCCTGCGCTGGGTCTTTGATGAAGCTACACACCTCATTTGTATCAGGCCAACCACTTTCAGACAGATGGTTTCAGTGATGCTCCTGGTGGAAAATCCCATGGAGCGGCACAGTGATAACATTATGAGCAATGCAGAACATATACACACAGGGACGTTGAGAAATAACTGCTGCAGTATATGAAGTGTTATGCTCCGAATATCAACACAAATAAACAGACGTCAGTGCAGTGGAGGTTCAGGTCTAGGGGAAAGAGAGGGAACGGCTTTATATCTAAACCCTAGAATAATCAGTCTCTTATTGAAGAGGGGTCTGTGTTATTATTGGAGGTCTATGAGACAGGCCAACTGGACCTCCTCCAGTTATACCGAGGAGCTACAAAAATCTGTTCTGACATATATGTTAAAGACATATCATATTATCATAATCATTGTTTTACAATAATGTGAAAAGCAAGCCTGGGCACATTATATATATATATGAATAAAACAGAATTATTAAAAACTCATAGGGCCAGATCCACAGTACGATACGGCGGCGTATTTCCAGATCCACCGCGTACGGCGGCGTAGCGAAAATACTATACGCTATGCCGTCGCAGAGATACGCAGGACTTTGTGGATCTGGCCCATGAAGTCCAAAATAGTGCTGTACCAGCGCTGAAATCAAACTGTCATTTGAAAGTCCTCTATATGTATAGCATACATGAATTTATGGTGATGCAGATGTGGATGGATGTGATATATTATACGATCAGTGCACAGTGCTCCTTTCACCCAAAGTTGTTCACCACGTGGGGATGCACTTACCAAAGGTAAGAAGGCCATGGGACAGAAACGGCTCTCCTCAAGATATGGGATGACGCCCTCGAAGCAGCAGATGACGGAGAACCCTGTCTCCTAGTGCTGCTGGACCTCAGTGCAGCCTTTGACACGGTTGACCACAACATCCTGCTCACTCGACTCAAAGAAGTAGCTTGAGTTTCAGACTCGGCCTTACCATGGTTCACATCTTTTCTAGAAAACCGCACTCAGACCGTGAAACTGGGAGGTTTCACATCAGAAACACGGACCGTTACATGCGGAGTTCCTCAAGGATCACCACTCTCTCCTGTACTCTTCAACATCTACATCCGCCCGTTCCTCAATATCATCAGCGGACAGGATCTGAGCTACCACTCTTACGCGGACGACACACAACTTTACTTTCGAATCACCAACAAAAAAGACCAATATCATGACCTAGGAAAATGCCTCACTCTGATCGATAACTGGATGTTGGAAAGCTCCCTCAAACTCAATGGATCCAAAACGGAACTCATCATTCTCCACGCAAATCGGAAATCTAAGTCTAGGACCACATGGAAACCACCCACCTTCCTTGGAAAAAACCATCGTCCCAAGCAACAAAGACAAAAGCCTCGGACATGATGATGGACGCACAAATAGGAGCAGTAGTCAGCGGTTTTCACCATCTTCTCTCATGCTACGAAGACTCATTCCATTCGTAGCATGTCAACTCCCGACTCGACTATGTAAATTCCCTCTATTTAGGACTACCGAAATATCAGATTTCATGTCTACAAGTCGTCCAGAACACGGCAGCCAGACTGGTAACAGGTAAAAAACGTGGAAACCAATCTCCCCGGGCTTGAGGTCTCTCCACTGGCTGGCCATAAAAGATCGGATCACATTCAAGACACTCTGCCTCACCCACAAATGCGCACAAGGAAATGCTCCTCAATACTTATGCGAGAAAATAAAACCCTACGTCACAAAATCGTATGCTCCGGTCAACCAATCAAAACCTCCTCCAAATCCCCAAGACACGGTACAAATCTAAGGGAGAACGCAGATTTGCGGTCCAAGGACCCGGCTCTGGAATGCACTACCTGTGACCATCCGCCTCGAAGAAAACCATCGGGCCTTTAGGAAAAACTGAAGACTCACCTCTTCGGATGGATCAGGATGACAATGGATGCAAGCGCCTAGAGTCGATTTAGTTTGCATGTGCAGCACTATACAAGTTCCTCACTCACTCACTCACTCACTCACTCACTCATTTAAAACGGTCTTGCCTGCACATGATAGTCACTATACAGTTGAAGTTCCATGTGGATGGCACCACCCTTTGGGCTGCTTTAGCTGATTTTGTGTTAGTAAAAGACAATTTGCGCTTTTCTGTCTGTTACAGCGGGATGAATGTGCTTACTCCATTTCAAACAGTAGTTTTACTAGAACAAGTGCTCCCGTCTCATAACTTGCCTCTAAGCATGCGCAGATTTTTCACGTTGTTAAGGCCCACACACGACCATTTTTTACAACCGAAAATTGACAATGTTAAAAACGTTGTGAAGAAATAGAGTATGTTCGAATTTTATTTTGCCTGTTTTTCAGAACCCAAAAATGCTCTGAAGCCCACACACAATAGTTTTTAATGACGTTAAAAAGAATCGTAATTTTTTAGAACCCGAAAAACGGTTGTGTGTATGCGGCATAAGCCTTGTGCAAAGCCATACCATGACGCCAAGGCAAATGACGGAGGGGGTACATAATAATTCATGAATATTCTGTGGGCCGGATACATACACACCCTCCAAATGCAGACAGGACAGCTTCTTTAGCCGCTTATACACTAACTCAGCCTTCCGCAGCGCCGTACTTCCCCTCCGTAATTCGCCTTGGGGTCTTGTAATGGCTTTGCACAAGGCTTAGTGGTGGAGAGTGCAATATGTGAAGGAGATGGTTAATATTTTACGCTCATTGGATTCTTACCTTTGGTAAGTGCATCCCCAAAAGGGGATTGCCCCCCCACGTGGTGAACAACTTTGGGTGAAAGGAGCACTGTGCACTGATTGTATAATATATCACATCCATCCACATCTGCATCACTATCAATTCCTGTATGCAATACATATAGAGGACTTTCAAACGACAGTTTGATTTCAGCGCTGTTACAGCACTATTTTGGACTTTATGAGTTTTTAATAATACTGTTTTATTCATTTTTTGGGGGTTTTAAACAGCTGCTTACATTTTAGGTATTTATTTCACTGTATTAACATCTTAATTGTTTTTTCCTGAGTGCTGAGAAGTGCTTTTTTTTTTTAATAGGCAGGGAAGTTTAAGCACGTTTTTTCGTTCCATATATATAGGTATATATATATCCATATATAGGTGTCCCCATTATTTGGGCTATGGGACAAAAAAAGCACTGTGGAGTACTCATGAATTCTCATCCATGCAGGATGAGGGTTCCGGGTAGGTGATCTGGTAAAGAGTTAAAACTGATTTACAGTTTTCCTAGGATTGCTAAGTCTTGATTTGAGACCCGGAATTTGGATGCTTGAAGAGATTTTGGCGGGAAAACCTCCAATCCTGACTATGGGTTCTGTGGTCCTGATGGGATTAACCCCCCATGCAAGAGAGGGCTGAAAAGAGCAGGAAGCAGTCATCAGGTGTCCATGAGGTCTTGGGTGGAACAGGACACATTTATGGGGTCTGGCTATTAAGATGTTGCCTGAGCTACTGTGGCCACTTTTCTGGACCTCTGAAACAGGTGGGAATTTTTAACCCTAGTGTGAGGCAGGCTTATGCCGGTGGTGAGCCAAATACTTGTATTTGTGTACCTGAAGTTTGTGAACTGTTTAGTATTGTTTCACGCTGAAGAAAAGTTGTTTTTGCATTTGTCCTTTGAAATTAAATATTGTTTACTCTTTACAAATAGTGCTAACTAGTGATCCAGATTCCCCAAATATCATGTGAGCTATTTTTGAGCTAATGAACCTGGAGGAAAGGAAAGATCATAGTTGTTAAAAAGTTTAATTCCAGTAACACATAAATATAAAGTGATTTGAGGCTTGTCATCCAGCTGCTTCAATGCATTTCGCCCAAAGGGGTTTAAAGTAGAACAATAGGCAAAACTTTTTATTTATTTTTGATAGAGCAAGGGAGGGTTATAACCCCTGTCAGATTTTTTTTTCACCATCTCTGTCCCATTGCAGAGATTTGCCTTCACATTCTGTCCCATAGACAAGCAGGAAGTGAGATGAAATCCCTGCAAATTAACCACTTGCTTACTGGGCACATATACCCCCTTCCTGCCCAGGCGAAATTTCAGCTTTCAGCACTGTGTCGCTTTAAATTAAAATTGCACGGTCGTGCGACGTGCCTCCCAAACAAAATTGACGTCCTTTTTTTTCCCCACAAACAGAGCTTTCCTTTTGTGGTATTTGATCACCTCTGCGCTATAAAAAAAAGCGAAAAAGGCCAGATTCACAGAGCCGTTACTCCTGTCTAACTAGTGTTAGAGACTGGAGTACTTTCAAATTACGCGCGTTTTTTCACTAGTTTGAATCCTCAAACCATGAAAAGACGGCTTTGCGCTTCAATCCGACGGGCTTACGTGTTCGTATGCCCGATCCCCGAAATTACGATCTTCAATCGCAATCTCTTACGGCATCTTTAGTCATCTTTTCGCTGCGTAATGTTATACCAGCTTTTAGCTGGTCTAATATTAGATAGCCCATGTTAAGTATGGCCGTCGTTCCCGCATCGAATTTCAACATTTTTCGACGTCTTTTATTATTTTTTACGTAAGTCGTCCGGGAATAGGAATGTCCGTAAACGACGCTACTCAAAAAAAAATGACGTAACAACATTATTTTGCGAAATGCGTATTTCGATTACGCGGCGAGAAATAGACTACGCCGGGGCGTGGCCGGCAGCCGAGGCGGATGGCTGTGTAAGGAGAGAGCTCCGTGTAACCCGCCAGCATCAACACCATCCCAGCGACTATTTTAGCCGACCAAGGCTCTATCTACCTCGGGGTCACTCCTGAGCACCTCTGGGTGACAATGGGGAAGAGAAAGAAGGAGAAAGGGCCGCGGAAGCTGACCGACTTCTACCCGTCGGCGAGCACACCTAGGCCGCAAGATGGCGCTGGGGCCTCGGACTCGCGTTACAGCCCGCGCGGCGATTGCGGCGACGGATCGGATCCGAATCACGGGAGAGAGGCCCGCAATCCTCCCACAGCGCCAGCGGAGGATCGTCACCAGGAGCATCCCCAATCAGCAGCCCTCAGAAATCAGCCCAGAAACGCTCATCAGCTCACAGGTATGCAGGGGAGATGGGGGACCGCATGTGACTCTCAGGACAGCACTAGAGACTTTGTGGAGCAGCTTAATGAATTCCCTACCACTGGACAACCCCTTAGTGACACGACTATGAGGGACATGCTGATTACTCTTAGGGGATCCCTGCACAAAGACATGATGGCCTGTGTCACCCAGCTTACAGGGGAAGTGTCAGCAATAGGAGACCGGATCTCTCACGTGGAAGACAAGATGGGGGAGTTCTCAACAGCCCATAACGAGCTTGTGGATGCACATAATGATACTGAGAATGACATGCAAGTGATGAGGGATAAGCTCACAGAATTAGAGGACAGATCCAGAAGGAATAATATCAAACTTAGGGGAGTGGAAGAATCTATTGCCCCAGCTGAACTCAGATTCTATGTCCAATCCTTCATCGCCGCATTGCTGCCTGATACCCCAAACAAGAAGTGATAGTGGATAGAGCACATCGCCTTCCTAAACCAAAATTTTCTCCCAGATACAGTTCCAAGAGACGTCATCGCTCGCATTCATTTCTTCCATGTAAAAGATGACCTCATGCGGTTCTCTAGGAAGAACCACCCCCTACCTGGCCCTACTCAGCGATCGCCATTTTCGCCGACCTGTCTAAACCCACTATGCAGGCACGCAAGAATTTGTCATCCATGACAAAATTGCTACAGAATCACAAAATTCCCTACTCTTGGGGCTTCCCAACTAAGCTGCTCATCACAAGAGAAAACCGTACCTATGTCATTACAAACCTTGAGGATGGCCTGGCCCTGGCCAAAAAGTGGGATCTCCTTCCAGAAGACCCTGGTGGTTCAATACGAGATCTGAATCTCCCAAGATTGTCCCCAGAATGGTGTAAAACCTGACCTGACTGCCTAAGTAATCTGTCATATGCCGTGGCAACGCCTTGGTCATTTCTTCATCTCTGACAGTTGATGGGGCGGAACACGAGGAGCTGTTTACCCCCCACAAGTATTGCGGAATTTTTCGCACTTTGTGAGACATTTCACGTTTTTTATGTACTGGTTTACCTTTTTTTTTTTTCCTTTCCTCTTTGTTTCTTCTGTTCTAACTGTACCACAGGATCACTATGAACCAAACTCATCCGTGCTGGAATCTCACTGTTCGGTACCTCCTTGCAATATGTTGGACTTCCGATTACGTATCTCTAATGCACCAGCGCCTCCTTCAGGTAATGTGACAGTACCTACTCCAAATTTTGAGTTTTACCTATCCTTTGCTGAGCACTCTTTATTTCTGCTCTGATGGCCTTATCAATTGTATCTATGAACGTCAATGGCTTGAACAGCCCATTCAAACGAAGCTCCATGTGGAAAGAGATGGTGCGGCTTAAAAGTGATGTAGTCTGCATCCAGGAGACCCACTTTAAGTCCTCTAAACATCCCAAATGCTCGCATAGAGCTTACCCGCATATTTTTCAAGCAATGGCTCCTGTCAAAAAAAGAGGAGTGATGGTGGCCGTTAAACACTCTATTGCATTTAAACTGCACAACGTTGTTTGCGACCCTAATGGGAGATACATAATTCTCATATGTGAACTGAATCAATCTACCTATACCCTAGTTAACTTATATGCGCCAAACAAAAGACAACCAAGATTTCTAACGGCCCTACTGAAAAGAGTGGAGAAAATTAAGCAAGGATCCCTGCTCCTCTGTGGGGACTTTAATTGTGTCCCTGACCGGTCCATGGACTGCTCGCAACCTCTGTCGACAAAGAGGATAGAACTCCGATCACTTATAGCGGAACATGATCTGTACGACACATGGCGTTGCTACCATTCTTCAGAAAGGGACTATACACATTACTCGTGCCCCCATCGGGCATATTCTAGAATAGACCTGGTGCTCTCTGACCTGCCTCTCTTGCAAAGAACTATCTCAGCGAAAATCCACTCGATAACCTGGTCAGATCATGCACCGGTGTCCATCACTCTTCAGGACAAGAACACTGACCCTCCAGTCTATCTTTGGAGGAATAATGTTGACATTCTCTCTGACTCTACCCAAAATGCTAGACTAGGGGCACAGCTTCAGGAATTTTTTCAGTTTAATGACAATGCGGATACTAAGATTGCATCTTTATGGTGCTCACATAAGGCATTCAGTAGGGGTCTATTGATACAGACAGCAGCCAGGGAGAAGAGGAGGAGGGCGGCACTGCTGCAGGGGTTGCTAGGGGAAATCCAAAAGTTAGAAACCCTACACAAACAAAATCCCTCCCCTACAACGGAATCTGACTTATTTGCGTGTAGACATAAGCTCCGTCTCATGCTGATCACGTCGCATCAGAAGTGTTTGAGAAGGATTAAAGCCATGTACTACGCCCATAGCAATAAAGCAGGGAAGCTCCTGGCCAAATATATCAAAAGACGTCAGCAGCAATCTAAATTGTCCTCCCTTAGGGATCCGCACTCTAACACGTTGGTCCATCATCCAACACATATAGCCAACGCTTTCATGAAATACTATAGAGACCTTTACAACCTTCACCTAGATGCAGACACTCCGCAACCCACTGACGCGTCCATCAACTCATTTCTCAACTCTGTGACATTGCCCTCTCTGTCCTCCTCCCAACTGACATCACTCAATGCCCCTATTCAACATGCTGAAGTTAGCGAAGTTATCAAAGCCCTCCCCAAAAATAAGTCACCGGGTGTAGACGGTTTCACCTCAGAATATTATAAAGTATTTTCTCATATACTAACTCCGTATTTATGTACCCTATTCAACAGTGTCACCTCCTCATCGATGTTCCCAGAGGAAATGCTAGAAGCTACCATTGTGACTTTGCCAAAACCAGGTAAGAAGCCGGATTCACCACAAAATTTTAGGCCTATTTCGCTCTTAAATACGGATCTCAAGATCTATGCTAAAATCTTGGCAAATCGATTAGCATCCATCACTCCATTTTTGGTTAAAGCCGACCAGGTCGGCTTTGTGAAGGGGAGGCAGGCCCCCGATGGCACTAGGCGATTATTTAACTTGCTGTACTTATTAGAACGTCGAGGAACCCCTGCAGCGTTTTTGGCGTTGGACGCAGAGAAAGCCTTTGACAGGGTGCATTGGGGGTACCTTAGGGCAACCCTGCAAAGGTTTGGACTTCAAGGCTCTATATTATCAGCCATCTCTGCATTATATACGTGTCCCTCGGCAGGGTTTTCTCGTCCAACGCCATGTCCGATAAATTCTATATCACTAACGGGACCCGCCAGGGGTGTCCACTATCCCCGATAATCTTCACACTAATGATGGAGCCCCTTGCTGTAGCTATCAGATCTGACACAGACATATCTGGGATTAGTGTGGCTAATGAAGTCCACAAGATAGGCTTATTCGCGGATGACGTGATCTTGACTGTGACTAATCCGGCTTCTTCCCTGGACAAAGTGCAAAAGGTTTTATGTGAGTTTGGTGCAGTGTCATATTACAAGTTAAATGTTGCTAAGTCTTGTGTATTGCCTGTTAATATTCCTAAAAAACAGATAGCTCAACTTAAAACTAGGTTTAAATTTCAGTGGATGACCGCAAGTATAGCATACTTGGGCGTTAAGCTGGTTTATCCCTCCACTGCTACTTTTCGCATTAATTTTGACTCTCTTTTGGACGTCATCAAAGCTGACTTGGCACATATCTCCACTTTTGAACTGTCCTGGCTGGGAAAAATAGCTGCCCTGAAAATGTTTCTATTGCCTAAGATTATCTATTACTTCCGCACCATCCCTGTACTTATCCCTGACTCTTTCTTTGCCAATGTTGATAAATTGTTTAGGAGATTTATCTGGCAGGGGAAAATGCCTAGGATTACATTTACAATTTTGCAGAGGAGGCATACATAGGGTGGTGCAGGCCTTCCTGCTCTCCGTAATTACTATAGAGCAGCCTTGTTGGATCAAATGAAAGCCTGGTTTGAGCCTGATTCACCTAAGCTGTGGGTGCGGATAGAGAAACTAGTTATGCAAAACAGGGACCTCCCATCCTTATTATTAGCAAAATTAACCAACCTACCAATGAAGGACACCTGGTTGCCATCTATCGAAGCTACGCTTTCGACATGGGAAGCCATCCAACCACACCTGGACTCTAATGCTAAAATTAGTCACCCAGTAACCCAAATCTCAGTTCTTGAACACCTTATCCCGGACCTTCGTACGGCCCTTTGGAGGAAGAAGGGTTTCTCTACCGTCCAGGAGGTTCTTGACGATCCAGAGGCTGCTCGTTCATACCCTTCACCCAAATTAAACACTTCCAACTAACCCAAGCTAGCTCAACATATACATTACCTGTAGATGTGTGGAAATATCTCAGTACTTCCTATCATAAACCTAAGGGCCTTGCCTGGTTCTACGCCCTGTTACAAAAAAGATAGTAGTTTCTCTAAAACTTCTAGTATGATTAACTGGGAAAGGGACTGGGGCACCTCCCACTCCCATTCTGAGTGGAAATCAGCCATACGCGCTATTTATACTTACTCCCACTGCACTAATCATTGGGACAATGATGAAAATCCTCCACAGATCCTATTTGACCCCAGTTAGACTATCACTGATATTTCCACCAGGGAACCCCTATGCTGGAGGTTGTTGTGTGGAGCTAAGGGTAACATTTACCACACACTGTGGGGCTGCAAAAGCTTACGCAGTTTCTGGATTGCCGTATTTAAACTAATCTCATCGGTTACAGGGTTTTTCTTACATCCTTCTCCTCAGTTGGCCCTCCTTAACATTAACATCACGAATATCCCATCTCAACTCCGTAGCATAGTTACGCATGTATTATTGATAGCTGCCCGCCTAACAATCACTGCTAAGTGGAAAAAATACCCAGGCCCCCAACATTAGTGAAGTAATCCAAAGAGTGTCTACACAACATCTATATGAGAAATATTTCGCAATGCAGTCAAATAGGAGCCAATCATTTAAGACTCAATGGATGCCTTGGATTTCAAAATTCCCTGAATAAGACATACATATTGTATAGTGTTGTTCACTCTGTATGATTGACTTATGGTTCATGTGGCCTGTGGTACTGTGGTTCGTTTCTCCCCCTCTTCCTTTCTTTCTTGTTCTTCCTTTCTCCTTCCTCTTTTTCTGTTCGCTTCTCTTGTTTTTACGTTACACTTGCTTTTTGTTCATATTTTCAATAGCTCTCGATTTTCTCTACTTACCTCTGCCTTTGGTGGGGTTGCTGGTCCTCACTCCTCTACAGAGTAGCGGATCGGTCTAACCATTTCAGGTTCACCTCTAGTGGAGCTAGAAAAGTACGAACTTATGCCCTACTCCCTACAATGTTATGTTCTGATAACTATGTTTATTATATATACTAGTGCCTTACCTATGAATGGTGCCGTGGCTCCACATTGTGAAGTAGGAAGCGCGGGCCTGTTAATTTCCTGAGTACTTTTAGACTGGTATTGTATCTTACCTTCAGCATTTAATGAATATTATATCCTGTTGCCTACTGGGAAATTGTTCATAAGTTCAAACTGTATTGTTAATGTTACTTGTACTGTCACTCTTCTTAATAATCTTAATAAAAACAATTGAAAAGAAACTTGGACCTGCTTATCTCTTTTCTCTGCATACCTGCTATTCACCCTTTGTCCTCGGTATATATTTCTTCACCAGTTTTGGTGGCTTGACGATTGCTGTGTTTGTAGTTTGCTGTCTGTCTTGTGGGTTTTTCTTGTTTTTGTTTTATTTTTGCACGTGTGCCTTAATCTTAATAAATACTTATTGTTTTACTTACCTCTGTGCCTATCTCCTTAGTACAGCCCACTGACCTGTCAGTTAATATTGGATGCCTGTGTAGACATCCCCTGACAGGTAAATAGCTAGCGGCTATTTACAGCGCGATCTGTGCGGGCCAATGAGAGATGATCTCAAATGTAGTAAAAAGAGCCATGGAGCAGAGTGACCCCTGCTGGAAGAAAAGCAAAAGCCTACAGCACCTGGTGGATTCCCAGGAGGTCAACAGCCGTGGTCAGTCTCCGATACCAAGACTAACGTGGTCTCCCAAGTACTACCACCAGGCAACCATGCTTAGCTTCCATTTACTGACCAAGAACGGGCTCATTCAGGGTGTTTTGGCCGTAGGCAGATATTAAGCTCTCTTTCAACCCTATATAGAGAGAACATTTTTGCACTTTTTTTTCGCTGTCATTGCAGACGATATCTACTAAACTAATACTAGTTTTACTCTCCCCCTCCCATCATCATTGTTTAATTATGTATTACTGAGAAAATATATAAAAATTCAAGGAATGTAAGTGCTTTCCTGAAATATGCAAATTTACAAAAAACAAGCAACAGGATTGGTTAAGACAGACTCCTCCCCCTATAGATATGAAGCTGTGACTTTAGTGTGTGAGCGATGGGTCATTGATAGACACAGTGCACTGCCATAAAAAAAAACGTTTTTTTTAATTTATGTTATTTTCAGGGGTTTTTTTTTCTGGAAATACGGGAAATTCAAAAGTATTTTTTTTTAGTTTTTGTTTCATTCGTTTTTTGTTTTGTTTTTCGGAAATTCGGAAATTCGGGAAATTCTGAATTTTTTTTTTTTTCGTTTTATTTTTTTTTTTTTCGTAAATTCGTAAATTTGTAAATTCGTAAATTAAAAATTCGGAAATTAAAAATTCGGAAATTCGAAATTGAAAAAAATTCGGACATTCAAAATTTCGGAAGTCCTAAAATTCGGAAATTCAAAAATTCGGAAATACGTAAATTCTAATTTTCGGAAATACGAAAATTTGTTAATGCGAAAATTCGAAATTATGGAATTCAGAATTTTCATAAAAAAACAAATTAGAAACTAAACTAATTGCACATGTCTACTTTCTTGGTCCTAAGTTAAAGTGGTTGTGAAGGCTGAAGGTTTTTCACCTTCATGCATTCAATGCAAGAAGGTAAAAAACGTTTAGTGTGCTTCTCCCCCTACAGCCCCTTAATACCCAAACCTGATCCCAATCCAGCACTGTGCACGGGAGCCTTGGCTATCCCAGGTCTTCCTATCCTCTTTGCCTGAGACAGAGCCATTGGATTCCTGATGCTGTCAATCACAGCCAGTGCGGAGGCAGCAGGGGGTGGGGCTGTTCTTTGTGTTATATAGACACATAGAGGCAACACTCAGCAGGGGTAAGGAGCCAAGAGTGCTGACGGAGGGCCCGAGAAGAGGAGGATTGAGGCTGCTCTGTGCAAAACCATTACACTGAGCAGGTAGGTATACAATGTTTGTTATTTTTAAAACAAAAAAACATTTTTTTTTTCTAAATATATTCACATTATGGTAAAAAAACTTTTGGGAAAAAACGTATTTAACTCCTGTACATTCAATGATGCCTAGTGCCTGCCAAAAGAAGAAACATATTCTATTTTTGTAAACTTGTAAGAGAGATATATTCCAAAGGAAATCAAGTGTTTTTTTTTTTCTCTCTTTAATAAACAGCTTTGAACTAAACAATATTGGGCCAGATTCACGTACATTGGTGCATATATTGACCGGGTAGTAGCGCACCTTTACGTTAGACCGGCGCAATGTAGAGGCGCAAGTACCGTATCCTCATAGTATTTGCGCACAAATTTGCGCCGCGTTGCAGCGTAATTTCCGAGGCGTAAGGGCTCTTTCACACGTCCGTTCAGTTCGTCCGTTTTTTGGACGTCCGTTAACGGACCTCAATGCTTCCCTATGGGTTAGCGTCAGTTAGCGGATGAGCATCCGCTAACGTCCGTTAACATCCGTCTGCGGTAAGCTCCGTTTTTTTGGACGGAAGAAAACCCTATTTTTCTTCCGTCAAAAAAAAGGGAACGGACGAAAAACGGACGTTAGCGGATGATCCGTTTACCATCCGATCCGCTAACGTCTGTTTTTCGAAAACGGAACGGAAAACGGATGTAAACGGACGGAAAACGGACGAAAAACGGATGAAAAAACGGATCAACTGAAGGGGGAAAAAAACTGATCTAAAAAACTGAACGGACGGTGTGAAAGAGCCCTTAGACGGTGTAATTCAAATTGGGAAGGACGTGGGCGTCTTCCATTTAAATGAGCCGTGACCCCATGCAAATGAAGGGCCAGCCGGATTGCGCATGCGCACATATAGCAGACCATGGTCAGCACATCTCTGCGCATGCTCACAACTCGGCACGGCGCAATCAGTGAGATTGGAACTAGGCACAGACAAACACCCTTCCTTTGCAAAGTACATTCATTTGTATCTCTTCCTATACAGCAAGGTGCTTTTGTTCTGTTGTTTCTTAGCGTTTGTTGGTTTGTGACATGTCTTTGAGATATTTGGTGACTGTTTTGGTTGGGGTTTTGAGAGAGTGATTTTTGTCTTTTCTGTGTTTTCTTTGCTGTGTTTTTTTTTTTTTATATATTTTTGCTGGTCATTATTTTTTTTTTGCTGGGCATTTTTTTAATTTTGGTTTATTTTATTTTTTTCTGTTTGTGAATGATTTTTTGAATGTGGGGGGGTGACATTCCTGCCAGAAAAGGGGTGTTCACCCTCATTTGTGGTGGAGAAGGGTTCCCCAGGACCAGGGAAAAGTGATCCCCAGGTTCGTGTGAATGGTGTATGAATGTACAGTGACATAATTGGAGCCGTGGCGTGGCGTTGCTGCTCACAAGTGGTTATCACGTATGTCAATCTCCAGGCCCTTTCTCACTGCGAAGTTGTGCAGCATGCAACATGCACCGATGATCTGGCATACAAAATTTGGGGGGGGGGTTCCGGATAGGAGTCATGAGATGGGGGTCCCAGTGCATATGCAGAGTCACCTTGAAGGGAAAAGACAGGAGGATGTTAGTAGTGCATGTGCCCCTTGTGATTTCTGCATCATGGGGGGGGGGCAGTCATGCCTGCCACCCATGTCACTCACCAACCAGCCAGCTGTCCCCATACATGTTCTGTTCGAATTCTGTTGGGATGGGGCTATGATTGTATATGTAGCTGTCATGGGTGTCATGGGTGTGTCATGTGTTGGGCTGGTGATGTCCTCCTGCAGGGTTGTGGTTAATTCCATGATGGCAGCAGGGGTGAATCTGAAGATGTGAGACACCTCAGAATCACTCATGCCAAGAGGTCTATGCGTGTGCGGTATATCCTCTCCCGTGCCCTCCTCCGTGCCCTCCTCCTTCTGCGCTCATCTAAAGTCAGTAGTATAGCTATGAGCAAGGATGCCCTGGCATGTTGGCATACAGATTGTTGTCCTGCAAGTGTGGCTTCTCAGCTCGTCCCTAACGTGTGTTGCTTTAGCTGACATGTAGACGGATTGTCTAATTTAAAGCCTGCTTTTATATTGCCCAATTTTAGACAGGACGTGCAGCTGTGCCTAGCAAATCAATGGTGTGTCTAGCGCATTTTTTGCGCGCACGATGCGCCGGTCTAACGAAATTACGTCGGTCGAAAAAAGTCTAGATTTCTGTCTTGGGGATACGTCGCATAGATACGAAGGCGCATATTTCCAATTACGCAGGCGCATCTCCTGATATTCCAGCGTAAATGCTTTGTGAATCTGGCCCATTGTTTTTAACAAGATTTTTGCATGCTAAAAAAAAGTGTGTTTCTTGTGTCAAAATTGTGCTAATATATTGTTATTTTTAACAATTTTCAACAACATACAGCTCATTGTCAGTGGATGACTTGCTATGACAGTAAGATTAATTTACTTCCAGCAGGAAAATAGTCATTACAACATTCTTCCTTCAAGATATCATTTCACTGATCCAGGTGCTCAGTGATTTACTCTCACCATATGAAGTATAGTACTAATGAATGCAGCTGAACTCAAGTCACTTCTCTCTTTCTGTTATCATTTTAAATAGGACACATCTTCAAAATCAGAAATGTAATTTTTTGTTTAAAAAAGCATTTGCTCAGTCCAGTACCATTTGATCTTAATCATGATGCTTTACATTTAAAGGTAGTTGTTTTTTTAATAAACATCTGTATAAATAAATTAAGTATAGCTTTTGTGGCACATTGCCAATGGGTGTCCTTTTGACAGTCATTTATGAAAAGAAATAATACAGCTGTCAAATCCAAGGTAATTATTTACCATCAGCTCCTGTACATGGCATTTTCATGTCAATAATAATAAATCACCAGGTTGAACATATACATGATCTTGGATATTTTGAATGATGATGTACTTATATACCAATTAATTTATATTTGTAGAATAATAAAAAAGTATGGTTTGGGATTCTTTAAATTGTGAGCTATATGTAGACAATAAAATGTTCTGTTCATGTGGGAAAAATATAATTCTTTATACTAGAATTAAAACATAAAATAACTTAGTATACCAAACATTTGTTTCCCCTTTTTGTAAGACCTGACTTTACACATATGCTTTGTGCTATCCTGCATAATTTGTCTTAAAGCGGTTGTATACCCGCTGAAACAATTTTTTTTTATACCCCTATAAGGAAAAAGGCATAATGAGCTAGTATGCACCTTATCATGTGGTAAATGGCTGCTGTCAGAGGCCATTTACCGAGATCCGGCTATAGCACGGCGTTAAGTGGTTAAAAAAATAAAAATAAAAGTGTCACGCAATGTACAACCATCTTCAATCATGCCGCCCAAAGGACCCAAAAAATAGAAAAACATTTAAAAAGCTACGCCTCCATGGACTCCTGGTGTCTTTTGGCTTTGACAGCTGTTTATATTGGCAAGGACAGGCCACTCAGCGATGTAACTGAGTGACCCCACCCCCTTCTGATGTCATGTGACATCATGTGATGTCAGAGGGGGCGGGGTCATCTGGGTACATCAGCAGGTGGACCCGCCCTTGCCTATATAACAGCTGTCGAAGCCAAAGGCAGCAGTAGCTGGGAGGCCTCCCATCAGGGCAGAGTGTTTTTGTTTTTTCTATTTTTCAGGTCGTCCTGCAGAATTATTTTTTTTTAAATAAAGGAATTGTCAAAAACTGTCTCTTGTGGTTTTTACTTTTGACACTTTTTTTTCTGATAAGCACCCTTCCAGATTCTGATAGGCCCCCCTGCCCACAGACCCCAACATCCACCAGCCAGGGTTATCAGAAAGAGGCCCTTATCCTGACCTCCAGGCTGCATGCTCAGATAAGGGCTAGTATGGATTTTTGGGGGGACCCTACGCCAATTGTTTTTTTTTTAAAGTTCATTGATTTTTGCCGGTAGTCTGCACTTTTCAACACATTGTATAGATGCACCACTTTACAGGCAGACTAAAGGACCCCCCACAATATTTAACTACTTCAATACCAGGCACTTCCCCCCTCCTGCACAGGACAATTTTCAGCTCTCCGTGCTGTCACACTTTGAAGGACAGTTGTGTGGTCATACAACACTGTACCCAAACTAAATTGTTAGAATTTTCTTCCCACAAATAAAGCTTTCTTTTGGTGGTATTTGATCACCTATGGGGTTCTTATCTTTTTTTGCTAAACAAACTAAAATAGACCAAATTTTTGGGAAAAAAAGTTTTTCTTTGTTTCTGTTATAAAATTGTGTTTTCTCCTTTACTGAATGGCACTGATAAGGCTGCACTAATGGGCACTGATGAGGCGGGGACTGATGGCCACTGATGAGGTGGCACTGATAAGGTGACATTGATGAGGAGGCACTGATATGTAGAATTAGTGGGCACTGGTAGGTTACACTGATAGGCAGCACTTATGGGGACTGATAGGTGGCACTGATGGGCACTGATAGATTGCACTGGGTAGGCAGTACTAATTAGGATCTAAAATTAGAAGAATAACTTCCAACAACAATATGTGACCATATACTGCAATGGTAGCTTGAGTATAAGTTTTACCCACTTTGCTTGAAAAGCACGGCTTACAAAACGACTATGCTATAGAGTCCAAAAATCAGGAAGCACACATTAGCCCACTACACCAATGAATGGTGAAGGCAGCTACTTCCTCCGTGCTGGCTGATATAAGATTCACAGTTAAAGTTCATGAAACAGGCAAGCAGGATGATGTAACAATCCTAGTGGCTGCAAACTGTAGAACCAAAGAACTCTGTGTTCCGTCACTGCTCCCACTGCATGCGCTCCCCAAGGTAATGTTCTCACCAGACCTCTATATATATGTTGCCTGATATGATCTCTTTGTAGGGGAAAACCACTTCCTCTCTCAGGTACATGGTGGTGCTGGTCAGTAGAAGGGTGCGTGCAGCAGTGCAGACATAAAAGAAAGTAAGGGGAAGCTCCACATAGTGAAAAACAGTTTATTGTAGAAAACCCTTTCCCCCATATACATATGCGCTTACACTGTAAAAATAAGTAAAAGGCATGTCACATTAGAGTGTACCGTCTCTCTCACTTTCTCCAGCAGTTCCTATACAGACAGCTACTGTTACGATGAGTCCCGGGAAGACTGACACTCGAATGGACGGATGAATCGCATGGCTACGCCCTGACGCATTTCATGGTTGGCTCACGTCTTCAGAGGGCGTGGCCACACATACGCGACTCATCTCTTAAATAGCCCTAAGTGGGCAGCGGCCGCAGACGTCAGTACGTCGGTGGTTACATGACTGCACCAACAGACCCCAGATGCAATACAGGGACATCGCCCTAATGCTCTGCTAGTCTCCGTAAGTCAGCGGCCCATAGCGGTTAAACTTTATATCGCAGCTTCCCACAAGCTTATGCGCCATGTATTCACACAGAGCCATTTACTGTAAGCTACACTGCGATACAGACCAAGATTAGTAGTTGCTAGACCCGTATTGTCAGTCCACCACTTTTTTTGGGCACTTGTAGACTGCTCAACACGGGTAACAATCCATTTTAAAATCATAAATTTAAAATTGTAGTAAACAATGCTGTGCACGTATAGCCTACTGACAGGTTGAAGTATTCAAGCAACTGGCGTTGAAAGACCTAGAAGCTATTCCACCTCAGAAGAGTCTCAATGCCAAACACATCAGAGAGGGCATCAAAGCTTTGGAGAATAGAAAATACATTATTATTCGTCCAGCGGATAAGTGGGGTTGTGTGGTTATTTTGGACAAATTATTTTACCACACCCAACTCCAGACCATGCTAAATCATGAGACCACATATTGTCATCTGAAAAGTGATCCTACAAAACAGTATAGAGAGGATCTACACAATCTAGTGGATTTTGGATTCTATGGACCAGATTCACAAAGCACGCCGACGTAAGTGCAAATGTGTGCCCGTAAGTGCAAATTTGCGCCGGCGTATCTGTGCACCAGACCCACAAACCAACATACGCCTAAAAACTGGCCACCCTACGCCGACGTAGCTTACATACCCCGGTATAGCGTGGGCGCACTTTTCGTCTGGACGCATGTTGCTGCTCCCATTGATTAGGCATTCAAACATGCAAATGAGGGAAATACGGCGATTCACAAACGTACGTGCGCCCGACGCATGCTACGCGAGGAGCGTGTAAGTTGTACATCCGGCGTAAAGTTATTCCCCATATATGAGGCGCAACCCGGCAACAGACATGCAAAGGTCTGCACCAGAGAACACAGGCCGGCGTATTGGGCGAATGTTACATTCACGGCGTACGTAGTGATCCGGCGTAGCTTAGGCATTTGTGCCGGCGTATTTGTGAGCATGCGCATAAGGGTGCTGTTTCATGCGTCCACGTCACGGCAAAGTCATGGCGTATGCGCAGTTCGTTATAAGCGGGCATAAAAAAACTGCACCATACTCAGACCATCATTTCCGTGGGGTCACTCCCACTTCCACCTACGCCGGCCTGCGCCTTAAAAAAAATAAGCCACGCCGATGCAGCGTTGGGAGCAATAGCTTGTTGAATGCAGTGGTTGCCTCTCCGCGCTGCGTCGGCGTGGCATACGGCGTTTGCGCTACGGCGGCGTAATGTGCGCCTAACTCTCTGTGAATCTGGGCCTATATGCGCGTTATTACTAAAAAATATATATTTATTTATGCCCGAATTTAATTGGATTCCTACAATCTTTACGGTTTCTAAGATCCATAAGGACCCAATAGTACAGCCAGACCCATAGTCAACAGCATTGAGTCAGTCACTTCCCGTATCAGACAATACTTAGATCATTACATGCAAAGTAGTGACTTAACCACAAAAGCTTTTTTGAAAGACACTACAAGCTTCCTCCAGAAATTTAAGAGTGTCATTATTCCTAAAAACACTGAGATGTTTTTGGTGACAGCAGATGTCTCATCATTATATACAAATATACGGCATGATGACACGCTCCTGGCCCTTAATTGGGCCTTCAGTAAAAGGGAGGACTTACCACACATCCATAAAAAAATCCTGCGAATTGCATTGAAGTATTGTTTAACACACAATTACTTTTGGTATGCAGGGAAGTTTTACAGTCAAAAAACTGGAGTAGCGATGGGGGCTAAATTTGCGCCCAGCCTCGCCATATATATTTATGAGTGAGTGGGAGGACAACTGGGTTTTAACAATAGAAGAAGTGGTTGAACAGTAATAAGAATAATATTAAATTAGAATTTAACTGGGACAGACAACAAATCCATTATTTAGATGTGCTGGTAATGAAGGGAGAAGATCACCTTTATACTAAAGCCTACTTTAAGGATACGGATTGAAATACTGTAGTTACATCCCTGTACAGAGTAGGCATCATCCACAAAGGCTACGTAACATTCCTAAGGGACAGTTTATGCGCATTCGTCGCAACTGTACCCAAGATTCAGACTAAATCGAAATCAATTGATTAAACAACATTTTGTGGAAAGAGGTACAGTGAGTCACATCTGAGTAAAGTGATAGAAGAAGTAGGCAAGAGCTTACAAGAATTCGTCTTGATACCAAAAGTGAGACTACAAAACCAGAAACATGAGTGGGGTTTTATATTCAGGTATCATGAACAATATCGACAGATTGCGTTAATTTTTTAAAAACATTGGAACATTCTTACAATGGATAAAACCCTTAAGTCAGTCCTACCTGAAGTTCCACCTTTTATCCATAGAAAAACACCATCGCTTAGAGATCAGGTGGTCAAAAAAGTACTGGATCAACCCAAGAAATTACAAATGTTTTTGGGACAAACAGGCTTTTATGCCTGTAGACGATGCAAAGCAAGTGTCAACCGATTTACGTGGACTCACCAGGTTTAGGTCAACTGGAAACGGTAAAGAATTTGATATAAAAGAGTGTATCACATGTGCATCAACTCACGTGATATACGCTCTGGAATGCCCTTGCGGGTTAATGTATATAGGCTACTAAAAGAACTTTAGCCAAAAGGATATCGTAGCATATTTACAATATTAAAATTGGCTACAAAGAACACAGTGTTTCATTACACTTTCGTGAAAAACATAATCTAACCCCATCTCGGTTTTAATTTGTATTGTTTTACTTTAACCACTTAAGACCTGGACCAATATGCAGGTTAAGGACCTTGCCCCTTTTTGCGATTCGGCACTGCTTCGTTTTAACTGACAATTGCGCGGTCGTACGACGTGGCTCCCAAACAAAATTGGCGTCCTTTTTTTCCCACAAATAGAGCTTTCTTTTTTTGTGGTATTTGATCACCTCTGCGGTTTTAATTGTTTGCGCTATAAACAAAAATAAAGCAACAATTTTGAAAAAAAATCAATATTTTTTACTTTTTGCTATAATAAATATCCCCAAAAAAGATATAAAAAAAATGTTTTTCCTCAGTTTAGGCCGATATGTATTCTTCTACCTATTTTTGGTAAAAAAATCGCAATAAGCGTTTAACGATTGGTTTTGGTTTTATAGCGTTTTATAGCATTTACAAAATAGGGGATAGTTTTATGCCATTTTTATAAAAAAAATTTACTACTAATGGCGACGATCAGCATTTTTTTTTGTGACTACGACATTATGACGGACACATCGGACGATTTTGACCCATTTTTGGGACCATTGTCATTTTCACAGCAAAAAGTGCTATAAAAATGCATTGATTACTGTGAAAATGACAATTGCAGTTTAGGATTTAACCACTGTAGGGGTTAAGTGTGACCTCATATGTGTTTCTAACTGTAGGGGGGCGGTGCTGGACGTGTGACGTCATTGATCGTCTTTCCCTATATCAGGAAAGGTGTGTTTACACACACCTCTCCCCGTTCTTCAGCTCCTGTGACCGATCGCGGGACACCAGCGGCGATTTGGTCCCGCGGCTGTGGTCACGAAGCTTCGGACAGGGTCGCGTGCTCGCGACCCACGGCTGGGCTCTTAAAGGCCACGTACCTGTACGTGCCTGTGCCCAGTCGTGCCATTCAGCCGATGTATATGTGCAGTAGGCGGTCCTTAAGTGGTTAAGCTTTACTGTATTAAAAGCACTGCTCTGACAAAACAGTCATTTTAAAAAAAAGTTTTGTTTGCATTGATACTATACCTAGGACAGTACCCAGGTCCCCCATACACTTTTTATGGCAATGACTTGCATATAGGCTTTTAAAATGAGCATTTTTGATTTTTTTGGTCAAACAATAATATATTATCAATAACATAAACACAGTTTAAGCACCATAGAGAGCTATTGATGACATATTCACCTGCAGGGTCACACAACTTTATACAGCTACTGAAAATGTTAGATTTTGGTGAACATGCATCCTATTATAAAAGGATGCATGGGACTGTACAGTGACAGGGAAATGTTACCCAATCTCCCTTGAGTAAATGCCGTTAAAAGATTCACTCTGAGAATTTCCCTGCAAATCTCTTTATTGGTATATTTAAAGGTGTGTTTTTATTGTCTGATCTCATTAGAATGATACTAAGGCTAGCTTATCAATTGCAAAGTTATATTACAGTTGGCCCAGAGGAGGGAGTGTAAATCAAGCCCTTCTGGAACCCTTTTAGGATTATGCACTATTTAGATAAATATTCCTCAGGAGGTTTGCTTGGTTCCCCAAATACCATTTACAACAAAACCCACGAATTAGAACAATTTTATAACATCATGTCCTATCTTTGACATTTAGGCCAGTAAAAATACCAGCCAGATGGCAAATATAACACAAAAATATCCTCCCATACATTTGGTAGCTTTACAAATGCAGACACAATGGATCACTATAAAGCATGATTGTTGTTCGAGACGTGTCTATATAAAATCCTACTTCCATGATAAAAGAAAAAATAAATAAATAATTTTTCCACTTAATGTTTAATGTGACTATCATGTCCTGTGTTTATCTTTCCACATACATATAGATGACTGACTAGAATATATTCAAACTACATATCTTTCTTGCCCATTTATTAATATATATTTAGAATATGAAGTTCAGCTTCTAAATATATATATATTTGCCCATTTAAAACAATAAAATGTCATCATCTACAGACTTTCAGGATCTAAGACTAAACTATTTAGCCCTGTAGAAGAAATCAATATACATACCTTTTTGGAAGCCAACTTGAACCAGTCTCCAACGACGGAAGCTCAGTGACATCACCTATAGCTTTACTATGAGGCTTCCATTGTCAGGTGTCTCCTACACCCGCCTCCACAGTGAAGCCGTGGCTGACAGCTCGGTAAGTAAATTGGGTCAGATCGGCTGCAGAAAAGGTATGTATACTGAATTTTCCTTTACAGGGCTAGATAGGTCAGTGTTAGATTGTGGATCTATGTAGATGCAGGGATTTTAGTGTTAGGATGGACTTCTACTTTAATTATATATTGATACTTCAGATTAAAGACTTAACCCTCGTACACACATTTGAGTTTCCTGTCGGGGAAAACTGCCACGAGAGCTTTTTGCCGAGTAAAAACCGGCCGTGTGAAGCTCCATCGCAGTTTTCTCGACAGGAAAAACTGCTAGGAAAAAAATGAGAACCAGCTCTCTTTTTTCCCACTGGGAAACTGCCAGGAAACCCGGTTGTGTGTAGGGGGAAAAAGTTACAGAGCAGGTTCTTGGTTTTCCGCCTGGAAACCCATACGTGTGTACGAGGCTTTAGACCCCTTTCACACGGGGGTCGCTTTTCAGGCGTTTTAGCGCTAAAATAAGCACCTGTAAAGCTCAACTCAAGCCTGAGTGTTTTCACACTGGAGCGGTGCACTTGCAGGGTGGGAAAAAAGTCCTGCAAGCAGCATATTTGGGACGGTGCGGGAATAGCATGTACACTGCTTCTCCACAAAATTTTGTGGAGGAGCCTTAAGTTTTCCAAGTATACTGCAGAGTTTCTACATTTAGAGGTACTTTGTAGTGATTATTTTTTTTTGGACCAGACTGGCCTGCATAGAGAAGCTAGGTGCTGGTAGTGACCAGTGGAAATAAAAGATCGATCTGTGGTGGGATGTCTTCTAGTGGGAGTTAGTGTCTTTATAAAGATGGGGTCTCATGGATTTGCAGGGACAGTGGCAAAATAATATGGGATTGTCTCATGTAGTGGTAGACTATGGTTGCATAATTGGAGGGGGGGGTCTCCTTTAAAGAGATCTGTGTTTAACAAGGATTATTCACTGCATAAAGGGCAAGGGGGTTTCCTGGTATGTGGTATCTACAGCTGCAAATGGGGAGGTCTGCTACAATGAAGGATTGGTTGCATTGGGAGTGTCTGAAAATGCATGGATGGTCTACTGTATCCAGTGTACTAGAGGGCTGGACCCACATATATTACAGTATAAAAGGGGATCAGCTATATTTGGCTTAATGTCTGCATACAGATGGTCTGCTGTTGTGTAGATCTGTCCACATTAGATAAAGAGTTTGTTCTGCTAGCATTTGGTGTCTGCATGAGAGGATCTATATATGGCCACAAATTGTGGTTAAAATCAAGACACCTGCCATATAGGTGCTGACCAAATAAAACTGAACCAGAAGTAACATTTTTACTTACTACTAAATAGCTGTTTTTTTTTTCATTAGGTTTCTTATTTTATTCTATTGGAAAAAAAAACAAGAATGTGAATATAGCATCATCAATTTTCAATTATTGTTATACGTGTTATATTTGACGATATGTTCCTGCACAACAACCAATCAGTTCCAATTTTTTGTTAAGCTGGCAATTTTCATTTCAATTCAAATCTAAATATTGACTGTCAGTATGACATGGGTCTTATTTAAATGTGGTCTACAGCATCCACTCTCTTTACATTAAATTTGCTCACAGCAGCTAGTACCCTGGGAAGGCATGTAAGTGAAATACAATGTTTTTAAAATGTAGAGGGCAAAAGAGCTGTTACTATTTAACCTTGCGATTGAATACATCTAAATTTTGGATAAGTCCTAAAGGTCTTACCATTGCACGCTTTGTGCACCTCTAATTCCATCTTTCCTGGTCCCCAGGCGTTCCCCTGGTAAACTGCAACACTAATAACACTCTTGCTATGCAATACAGTAATATGAGTTAAAAGATATAATCAGTAAAAATAAACTATTGAAAAGGTGCAAGATCACATGCCTGATGGTTGCAAATCTGAAGAAATCTACACTACCTCTTTGAATCTATAACCAGAACTATAATTTTGCTATAACAGTTATGTTAACTACAAAAAGCAACAATTTGTCGAAATCCTGCTGATTATCCTTTTTTCAACACTGCATGGTTTCACAAATGTGGATCCTTTAGTCTGCCTTGTTCAAACATCAGACAATAATACAGTATAAAAGAGTTTTAGACATATACAAAGAATTATTATTTTTTATAATTAATTCATTGTCAGGTCTCCCAATTACATATATCCCATGTCATTTTAAAATGACATTCGAAATAGATACAATAGGAGTGAAAGATTACAGTTTTGTTTAAAGGGTTTTCTTGGTATATATATATATATTTTTAAAAGCAATGTTTTTCAAAGGAACAAAATATACACACATGATTTTCTAGCTTGGCCCCCTGGTCCCTCTTGTTTGCAGAGGTTTTATTCATACATGCCTGGAAGGCTTCCAGCTCTTGCTTAGCCTTGTAAATGGCTTAAACACCTTCTGCCAAATTGTTAGAACTCCCAGGAAATCGGAATTAGAGGCAGGAGGGGAAGGCAAAGGATTAAATGCTCAAAGTGCACTGAGCTTACACCGTAAACCAAAGCAAATGAATGAAAACAAACATTGAAACAGACAAACACTAGTAGTGTTAAAATTATGTTTTCAAGTCAAAGCGATTCTTCCAATCCTCTGTTTACTGTTCTGGATATACTTACTTTATAGTAGAAATTTCTATTTTATAATGCTACAAAACAATTTTTTTTTGCTAAAGTGTAAAAAATTCAAATAGCACAAAAGCATAAAAAATAATTGATTTTACGGTATTTCTTCATGAATGCATAGGTTTGCGGGGACAAGCAGTTTCAATCTTTTGGAAGCAGATACTACTTTCTGATAAGAAGCCGGTATACATCTTCTGCGGGGAGCCTTAAAGGCCTTCGAGACTGTTTTTGCTGCTGTCATGAACAGTTTGTGACAGTATATTTAAAGTATATCTGAGAGACTTAAGAATAATAAGTGTAATATATTTCAGCTTATCAGTTCTTAAATGTGGTGACTGCATTCATTTTATTTTTCAGACTCATTTTCTGCAAGTACGGAAAATGTTGATTAGGATAGAATTCTAGTGTACTTCTAACATTATGAGTAGTAAACTGAAATCCTATGTTATTATTTTTCCAAGCTGTCTTCTGTAAACTACACAACAGTACAAGTCCTAATGATATTCCACTAAATGGCTCCCCCTAGATTGTAGTTCAGGACATTTCTCCAGTGTAGAACAGTAAGCTTTGTGAATGGATAAAAGTGGTGAATATTACCCAAGTTCCTGTTTTGTCTTCAGCTAGCTTATTTTATACTGCAGTGTTGGGCTGTGTGAGTAATTGTAATCCACAAGAACCAGAAATAGCAATAATGGTAGAATATGATGCTAAGGATGCTAATAGAACTATTACAACTTGTAATTCCTTCTATGTGTGTATAGTACAGTACTGACCTTTACAACATGAGGGGGGGAGGGAAAACAAGGCCCAAAGTCTGATTGTAAGGTGTAGCAGATCCATAGCCATGGAATTACAGGTCTCAGCGGCAGTCTGTATGAAAGGAACTCATTTAGAAATACTACAGTCACTATTTGGATAGGCAGGTCCCTTCTCACCCACTATGGAATTTCAGCTGGCTGCAGACTCCGTCCAGAACTCTCCTGCAGGTGTCTCTGTCAGTCAGATGGCTTTGCCACGGCGTGCTGTTCCCCCCCGGTGTGCTGGAAGGGCAGATGGCTTCAAAATGCTCTCAGCCCTGGTCACACACGACCTCATGCTGGTTGTTAAATAGCTTTCATACAGACCAAAGCATGCCACGTCTGTCCTTTTATCTCTTTACCCAGCAGGCTGTTCTGTCACTTGCATTGTGGGCCTATGTCTTGGCATTGTGGGTCCAGTAGTTCCCAGACTGATTTAACAACATGAGTCACTTCCTCATCAAACTATATATCCCACAATGCATAACTGTTTATTTATTAAATGAAGAAAATAAATCCTGATAAAGTTTCAGTGGTCACTAGAGGAAGCCAAACTCTTACTTAAGAAATAATGAGCTATTCGACATAATACCTTTAGTAACAACCCTGTGCTACAACTGTATTTAGGGAAGAACAGCATTGTCATCCTAAGCTGATCCCTTGATTGTTCAATTTACAGAGATTGAAGTAAAATGAAAACTTATAGGTGTAGTAAAACAAAAACTTGCAGGTGTGTAGCACCCTCTGGGTCTTCTAAGGCAGATGGTGAAACTTAGATGCAGGGGAGCAAGCTAGTATTAACCCCAGGGATGAGAATATGGCTATAATGGGGAGTTTTAAACATAATGTGGGCACCAGTCACTTTTGATTGTTTCAAAGCTTTAATGTTGAACTTGGAAGAAAGTAGTAGGAGAAAGCGTTAGTTAGGGGTGTCAGATACCAGCAGCAGATAAACTTACAGACTCCTCAGATCCAAACAAAAGTACAGCTTCACAGTGTCAGGACCTTTAAGCCAACCGGGAACACTGCAAACCGTTTTCAGATGTAAAACAAGATCCCACTTCACAGTGTCAGAACCTTTAAGCTGAGCCGTCAGCACTGCAAGCACATTTTGAGATTCTGATGTGTCCTCCAAAATGAGTCACCAGGCTCTTCTGAGAGACCAGCCTTCATCCTGGCTCTCTCCAGCAAGGGTTCTCCCCTGGGTCTTCTCATTAGTATGTCCCAGGCATGCTTCTGGGCCTACACACAGAGCTCACTTCAGCAGCACCTCCTCAGCCTGAGGCAAGAGAGCGAGCACATGGCCCAGCCCAAATATATTCTCTCTCCCCCAGAATACACCAGTGGCCAAGAACCTCTACTGGGCTGGCTGGAAGAAATATACATTTTCATAATTCAACCTAGCGGTACAATCTCATACTGTGGCCTGTGTGGTACCTGTGACACTACTGGCGACAGCGATTAATGCACAACCTGAGATAGCTTAGGGAAAGACCAGATATAAAACGGTTATAATCAGTCTGAGCTGTCTACAGCTGAGCCAATAAAATTTCATAGTAGCCCCAGATAGGATGAGGGGGCTACACAGGTATGAAATAGTTAATCTCTGAGTGCTAGGAATACACATCATTAAGCTTTTGTACTAAAGTTTCATATATTATTTAGTCCGCACTATGAAACAGTGGGGCTACTATGAAACAGTGGGGGTAACAAACAAAGCAGATTTAGTAGATAGGGGAGATGAGAAGTAATCAGGACAGAAGGTAGAACATAGAATTATAACCAGAAACTGTGAAAACAATAACCAGTTCTTCAACATCTCTTGGGGCCAAATGTGAGTGTTATCAGATTATACATTAGGATGTATTAACTATTGCTGCCAACATTTTAAAGAGCTTACGTTGTGTTTTGTTCTATATCATTATCATACTTATCTATTAGAGCATTTGAAAATAAAGTCTTGATTCCTTCTATAATTTCTGGGGGAGTAGTCAATTTTTATAGTGATAATCAGATTGGCTTTAAGTAATTATGAATGATTTTGGCTCTGTGTGAATTATGGAAACCCCAAATCATTTATGTAAAGTAAAGCTAGTTCAACTGTAGGAGTTATAGTTGTCCCAGTCATTTGTGCTATGGGGGGGGGGGGAAGATTCTATTTCAATAAAACTGAAAAGACATACAAAACCATATTATATTGCTTGTATAAGGCCTCGTACACACGATTAAATGTGTCTGTTCAAATCGGTCGGAGGCCCGACCGATTTGAACAGATCTGTCTGCTGGGATTTTGGTTTGCTCGCGTGTACACACGAGGCAAACCAAAATCCCCGCCAGCAGAACAGCGCGCTGACGTTGTTGGTGACGTGGCGGTGACGTTGACGCCGCCACGTCACCACACCAGGAAGTAAAACACTTCCGCGCATGCGTCGAAACCATTCGGCGTGTGTGCGAGAAGACATGTCTGCTGGTTAGTGTACTAACCAGCAGACATGTCGGGCGGACGGGTTCCCAGCCGACAGATTTCAAAGCATGCTTTGAAATCTGTCGGGTGGCCAAATCCGTCTGTTTGCCCGTACACACGATCGAATCTGTCTGCTGAAACGGTCTAGCAGACCTTTTCCAGCAGACAGATTTGATCGTGTGTACGAGGCCTAAGAGTCAGGTTCTCCAACACAGTGGAGAGTTAAAGTTATTGATTTTTGATAAATATGGGATGATGGACATTTTGGGGATGCCAGTGACAGATCAATGGTACCAATGTTTGAGAAATCTGATGAATTGAATACACTTCTCAATGTACAACCCCATTGAAAGTCTGAGAATTCCTTACAAACTTAATCCATTATTTTAGGCTTTTGAGCTGAATTTAAGATTTTAATATGCTTTGCTTAGCACACTGGAATATTATATATTTTTTTAGTGGTAGTAGGTACTGTATTTATTGGTATATAACACTCACTTTTTTACCCTGAAAATAAAGGGTAAACTGTGCATGCGTGTTATACGCAGGGAGCTGTGCAAAGTTTTTTTCCTGAAACTTACCTCTTAAGCCCTGTACACATGATCAGTCCAAACTGATGAAAACGGACTGAAGTTCAGTTTCATCAGTCCAAACTGACCGTGTGTATGGACTGATGGACGCCTACCGATCCGGTCAAAACCGATGGTTAGTACGCAAAAGCATCAGTTCAAAATCCGCGCATGCTCAGAATCAAGTCGACGCTTGCTTGGAAGCATTGAACTTCATTTTTTTCTGCACATCGTTTTTCTGACACGATCGGTTTTTAAACTGATGGTGTGTACGAACCATCAGACCATCAGTCTGTGAACCGATGAAACTGAACTTCAGTCCGTTTTCATCAGTTTGGACTGATCGTGTGTACAGGCCCTTATAGTTAGGGTGCGCGTTATACGCCTGTGCGTGTTATACGCCGATAAATATGGTAAATATGTCAATAATTAGCAGCTAGTTTCAGATTCATTTTCCAGCTGTACCACGTAACATTGTCAGAAGCAGCATTTTCATCGGATGAAATCAAAAACAGTTGACAGTTTTCAACAAACTAGAGACACGCATCATAAACAAAATTTGGACTTTCACTTTGCAGTCAGTTGGTTTTCAAGGCAAAGTGTCCATCATTCATAGGGGTCTATTTATAAAAATGTGTCAAGTCTTCAAAAAACTGTTCCAATCTAGAAATCTTAATCTCATTGGGGGTTTTGGGGATTAAAAACAATTTGCTACATAAAGTCCTAGAGAGTGGTCTGAATCATAATTATCCGTTTAATTAAACAGATATTTCAGCTGAACTAGCGCGATTTCACTCCCTCTGGCAGTCCCGATTTCGGCGCGATTTAGGAGACATCTGTGCAGGGTTCTGCACAGATGTCAATGTAAATCGCGTTCTGAAATCGCAAAAAGTAGTACAGGAACTACTTTTTGAAATCGGTGCAGCGCCGCTGCATAATACATAAGAAAAATAAAGCAATGGGGAGGTGGGGGGGAGGGTCGGGGCATTATGATCGCGCTCCTGAATGGTCACATAGCCCGAGAGCTCTGCTTGACCACCGTACAACAGCGAACCTTGGGAACTTTAGGTGAGCACCTAGAATGCCCTGCAGATGCTGCTAAACCCCACTGCCATGCAAGCTGGATTGATTTCCCCCCTGGCTCCAGCACAGCCCATGACAAAATGGCCAATACGGTGGCTTCACCCTCCCACTTGAAGCCACCTCAGAGCAGCCATCAGGTGCTCTGGAACCATGGGGTCACTTTATAAAGCCCTGAGCAGGACTCCCCAAGTTCAGAAGCCTGTACTCTCTTCACAAGAAGCCTGGCTATGTCCTGACCTCCACGAGACTCCAACGATGACACATCTATCAATACTGGATGCACACTCTGCCCATGTCATGGAGATGGCCCTAAATCCAAAGTTTTCAACCTGGAGGACAGATCACGTTGTAACAATCTAAAGATCCAAGGGGTGCCAGAGTCAGTCCAACAGTCACAAAATGCATGCAACGTCTTTCTGCCGGTTCAACCATCTCTTACATCCTCTAATCTTAAAACTGACAGGATACATTGCTTTCCCAAGCCTGAATACTTACCTTCTAACATGCCAAAAGATGTTTACCTCCGGGTTAGTTTCTACTAAATGAAATAAAAAAGACTGGATACATTTTGGCATACAGATCAGCTCCCTGTGAGATTTTTTAAACTCCAACTTCTGCCTGATCTCTCCCAACATACAATTCAGCAATGCAGAAACCTCCTAACAATCAGCAAAGACTTACATAAGCACAAAGGCCTCCACCTTCTACACAGTTGGGACTTAGTCCTGTATTCATCTTCAAATCAGTCTGCTTACACACAACCCTTTCCGATGGCATCGGAATGGCAGGTAATAACACATAAATGCCCACCTAAGAAGCAATCTGCAGGTAGCTCATGATCATCTCTGACACATTTCTTCTGACCTCTAGACCCCAAGCTCTGAGTACTTAACATCCTACTCTTCGCCTTGATCCTTAGAAGCAATGAGTACTGTCTATAGTTCTATCTCAGGACCTTTTTTACTACCTGTTTTTGATATTGGTTACTATTCTTGTTCCTACCTATTATTTGTTTTTCTTGATAGCAGAATACCATATGTGGGTATTACACTGACCCCAAAAGCATCTTCCTTAGAACATGCCAACTACAAATCCCTGCTTGACAAATTGACTAAAGAGGTACAGCAGTTTGATCGGGTGAAATTGTCATGGTCTGGTAGACTGCCATTCTTCAAAATTATGATGTTGGCTCAGATACTATACCTATTCTGGAGCTTAGCCATCCCACTCAACTCCTGTTATCTGAAAGTCCTTACTTCCCTGATTCAACAATATATCTGAAAGGGGAAAGACACTGTATGTGCCTATACATGTTTGATTAAACATAGAAAGGTTGGAGGCATAGGTATGGTGGACATTGGGGACTACTAACTAGTGGCTCAACTAGATCAGCTTAAACATTGGTTTAAGCACACACCCGATATTCTCTGGCTAAAGTTAGGCACTGGAAAACCCAGATGGCACCTAACCTGTCAGACGCTATTTCGCTTATGCAAACCAATTTTGCTTATGAAAAAGCTTTATCCCTGAACAATAACTCCCATGACACCTTTCTGAAATTATGGCAACACTGGGTAGAATGCTGTACAAATGATAACGCTGAATAAAGATGATCATTACTTGTGGTATTCCATTGCACTGTGGAACTATTGTCACCTTACAGTACTTTGTTGGCTGTATAACACTGTTCCTTATTTCCTGTATTTTGTACGCTACCCTTGGCATTTGTACTTTGTGTTTGTTTGTAAGAAAAAAAAACGTATCGCTCCAGGTGGATTGTGTTAGGATGATCAGTGTAGTATCAGGAGATCAAGGGTGCTGGCAATGCACAAGGCAACAAATGGAAAAAGCTTATGATTAAGCACTAAATTACAGTGCGAAACACGTCAACTGTTTTACTCCTGTGTAGTGTGCTGTGACTTGTAGTGCATTTTTCCTTTTTTAAATAAAGACAACCATCAAGGTTTTTTTGGAGTGCGGCTGTCCATGTTGTGTTTGTTTGTACCTTTATATGAAAATTCAATAAAAACATATTGAATTTAAAAAAAAGCAAAGGCGAGAGTGCTGAGAGGGCAAACTAAGGTTTGCTCACCCTGAAACGCAGAAACTAGTCCCTATCTCCAGTATCCCTCAATACATATTTACTCATGTTTTTCATAAATATATCATTCACTTTACAGAATTCTGACTTTTGCAAAATAAATTTCTATTGTTGGCAATTTATTCTGCACTCTGCTCCTAGTATTTTTTATTTTTTTATTTAACTGAATAAACCTTTTATTTATAAATGTTACTTTGTTTCCAAAGCTGCAAAAAAAATCCTGATGAAATATTAATCTATACGCTTGGGCAACTGAAATTATTTCTACAATATCCCAAAAAAACTATAAATAACAATGCTAAAAGCATGAAATAAAAAGAGAAGAACAATAACACATTTCAATAAGATGAAAAGTCACTAGAACTGTGAGATAAATATTTAATTTTCTAAAATAGTGCAACTGGGAAATAAACCTAATTTAAATTGCATTCTTATGTAAAATACTGAAACATATATTAGTCAATAATAAAAGTTTTAATAATGAATCCAGGGATATTAGATCACCTGTAATGTGCAATTATTAAACTGTACTGGAATTATTATTTAAAATATTGCTGTTATATTTTTTTTCAAAATGGATAAGCAATTTAAAAAAAAGCCTTGCATTTATGTAACCTTGTATAAAGCCATTATAAAACTATAGTTTGGTAAACCAAATATTAAAATATCCCATACAGATGTGCTAAAGATCAGCACAAATCCCGTCATAAAACTTCACTAACAGGCACAGATGAGGCCGCACTGATGGGTACAGATAAGGCAGTACTGATGGCCAATGATAAGATGGCCCTGATGGGTGGCACTAAAGGGCACTGATAGGTGTTACTGATAGGTACCACTGATAGATGGCACTGATGGGCACTGATAGGTGGCACTTATGAGCACTGGTAGGTGATAGTGATGGGCACTGGTAAGTGACACTGATGGGCAGCACTGTTGATGAGGCACTGATTGGTGAAACTGATAGGTGGCACTGTGGGCACTGATAGGTGGCACTGTGGGCACTGATAGGTGGCCATAGTTTTCTCACGCTATCAGCACAAGGAGAAAAAATAGCCGGTTACTGACCCTGTTTATATCACATGTTCAGCTGTCATAGACTCTCATAGTCTCATAGACTCGCTGATCACAGAGCATGCTGCGCGCACCCATTCAGCTATAGCGCGGATCTGAAGAAGTTAATTTCTTTTTCCACACCCCCTTGGTTCCTGGAAACACCCAAAGAATTTTTTCTTCCCTCATTCTGCAGCCAGGCCAAAGCCAAAGCCAAATAACAAATAGCTTTTCTGAATGACCTAGATACTATGGTGAGCCCCTGCCTGATTGCTACCAGGGTACTTAAGTTCCAGTGGGGTAATTTCTCATCATTGGACATTGAACTACTCCAGAGTTACCCTGGACTTCGCTGTGAGGTAAGCTGTTGATGAGAATAATTGCATGTAGCTGTGTTTAATACATTTGTACTTAGAAGCAGTGAAGAAGTAGTCAGCTCTGTTAAATTCCATCATCCAATCATGTAAAAGCAAAAATTCAATTTTTTCCCTGATTTGGTTTTCGGCACAAAGTAAAACTTCACCTCATTCACTATGTTTTGTGACAAATTCACTTGCAACGTGAGCGGCATTGCTGTGAAGAGTCTATGTTTGTGCAGATTCCACCTATTTGTGCAGCTTTCATTATTCTACATGTCTCCAGGTCTTTCATCCTGAACCTGTTATTCATTAATGCTGCTAGCCTTGCACCTGTTTAGTGAATTTTAATTTACAGTCCCTCTTTTGTCATTTAGCCAATTACCCATTCTGTTAAATTTGGTGTCTATGAACAGAACCAGCCAAGCCAGGCAACCTTTATGGTAGTGGCACAAAAGCAGTGCCCTCTAGAAGCAGACAACCTACCACCACTATATTAATGTCCCCATTATTCATGATAGGATTCCTGCCACAACAATTACTCAAATACAAAGCCAGGTAAGGACTTGGGTAATTTGATCCATCTGATCATATGGGGCCCTTCCCAATTAGCAGGAAGACCTGGCCATTAATGCCCACAGCCTGTTCCTGTCCATTGATGATTGCATTGCATTTCTCAGAGTAGGTTTCCTAAGTTTATCATGCCTAAATAATATATGCGGTAATGGTCCATTCTCTTGCAAAGTGGACAGCCTGTTTGCCTTTAGTAAATCAACCCCAGAGCAATTTGACCCTATACAAATAAGTTCCTGAAAGAGAACATTGTAGTTTAATGAAAGAAGAATATTTACAATATCGATAATGACTTTTCAAGTTATTTTAACACGTTAAAGAGTGTATAAAATGTTGGCATTATACTTTAAAGCCTATTCTGACTGGTACATTATTACATAGGTTAACAGTTTTGATAAATAATGATATCAACAGGTCTGTCAAAATGTGTTAAAGGGGTTGTAAAGTCAGAAGTTTTTTTTTTCCTAATACATTCTATGCATTAAGATAAAAAGCCTTCTGTGTGCAACAGTTGCTTCAGCACCCCCTAATACTTACCTGAGCCCCCTCTCTGTCCAGAGATGTCCACGAGTGTCTTGGCCATCCAGGACTCTCCCTCCTGATTGGCTGAGACACAACAGCAGTGCCATTGGCTCCTGCTGCTGTGAATCAAAGTCAGTTAGCCAATCAGGAGAGAGAGGGGGGCGAACCGAAGCTCTGTATCTGAATGGACACAGGGAGCTATGACTCAGCTCGGATGCCCCCATAGGAAGCTGCTTGCTGTGTCGGCACTCAACAGGAGGGAGGGGCCAGAATAGGCAATCGAGAAGAGAAGGATCGGGGCTGCTTTGTGTAAAACCACTGCATAGACGTGGTAAGTATAACAGTTTTTTATTTTTATAGAAAAAAAACGAGACTTTAAAATCACAAGTATTTTCATAAAAAGTTCTTAGCCATGAAAGATTCTGTGATTTGTGCTTTATTTATTCAATACACAACACTATGCAAATGTATAATGCAATATATTCATAATTTAGGCCGAGTGAAACTATTATTCATAATGCATAACAGAGCACTACATACCAATTATCACTTATGGTTTTTAATAGCTGTATTGTGTTTAAAGTGGTAATCATTTTGCATTTTAGTTTACTATAGTTAGTGTAATGTATCAAATGCTACGTTCATTATTTATTAAGACCTTTCTTTTGAAATGTGCTGCTCTATTAAAGAGTTTGTGATATGCTAAACTAAGTTTCTAGTTTAACTACTTGCCGACCGACCGCCGTCATATTACTGCGGGACGGGTGGCACTGTTCCGCGAGAGCACGTAGCTCTACGTCCTCTCTTTAGCGGCCGCTAGGACTCGCCCCCGAGTCCCACGCGCGTGCCGGCGGGTACGATCGCCGCGGGCACACGCGATCGCTCGTTACAGAGCGGGGTAGGGGAGCTTTGTGTGTAAACACAAAGCTCTCGTTCCTGTCAGCGGGGGAATCGCTGATTTTCTGCTCATACAATGTATGAACAGAAGATCAGTGATTTCCCCTAGTGAGTCCACCCCCCATACAGTTAGAACACAAACAGGAACACACTTAATCCCTTCCCTGCCCCCTAGTGTTAACCCTTTACTGCCAATGGCATTTTTATAGTAATTACAATGCATTTTTATAGCATTGATCGCTACAAAAATGCAATGGTCCCAAAAATGTGTCAAAAGTGTCCGATGTGTCGCCATTAATAACGCTGATACGAAAAAAAAAGTGATCGGGCATTAACAAGTAAAAAAAATCAAAATAAAAAAGCTAAAACAACTATTTT